>VUQJ01029727.1:3538-15623 GCA_015108635.1 Andinoacara biseriatus
AACGAAAAACACAAACACACACACACACACACACACACACACACACACACACACACACACACACACACACACACACACATTGATTTAGTGCCTCCCTTGCCAAACAGGCAGAAAGGGGGAGGAAGAGGAAATACATCACAAGAGCCCTCTGCTGCTTTCTTCTTCTCTCTGTCTTGTTAAACGTGATGGCTGCAAGAGCTTATATTTTATCTGGAAGTGGAGAGACATTATGAGTTGAAAGCTGGGGCAGCACACCGACTGCTTGCAGAGCAAACATTGCAATCAGCTTGTAGCAACTGAATGAAGAAAACAGTATCCCTTAGCAAAGTTGTCTGTTAGAAAAATACTAAGAGAATAGATAATTTTCTGCCTTGTGGCCGTGTGTGTACTATAGGAGTAATGGGATGGATTCCTGCATAGCATTCCAAGTCCAACGCAGCTGATGGAGGTTAACCCATCCACTTAAGACGATGCTTGCAATTCCACTAGATGCACTTCAGCACATTTCAGAAGTGTCTCTCTCTGGTCCTCGATGCATTGGGTTGATTTTTTTATGAAAGGGTGAGAAGGGTAAAAAGGCACACAGAAGAAACAAAATTATGATATTTGTTAATTATAGATAAGGTTGCAATTCATGCTTATGTATGCTGTTATTTGTGTAATGTCATGATCTATGAGTTTGGGTGTAGGATTTAGTTTTTTGGTTCTCAGTTACTCGTACTATTTTGAGTCTTCAGGTCTGTATGTTGGAGTTTGCACCCGTGAACGAGAGCAGCACTTCTCTGAGTCTTTGGGCCAGGAAGCTAGCCCTGGCTGTTGTTTGTCCTTATGTTCAGACAGTTCAGAGTACCCAGCCTTCTTCAAGTTTCTGGGTGGGGTGCTCAAAGGTGCTCCAACTGGTGACTCCATTGTCCACTGGGAGACTCACGTGGGCAACAACAGTGAGACCTGGAGGGGCGTGATTCGGAGGAACAACCTGCCTTATCTGAACCAAAGTAATGTTCTGTTATTGGACTTCTGTGCAAATAACAGTTGGTCCATAATGAACACCATATTTGAACAAAAGTGCACGGTCACAGGGTGATTAATGATTTTGTAATCATAGAAAAACTGAAGTATGGTCTGCACACCAGAAATGGCTCCTGAACAACTTTAATGGAGATCACTTTCTTCAGACATCACATTTTTCTGTCATGTCATGACTTGAAAAAGGGCAACTGTGCCCAAAGCGTCACGTGTGGTGATTTCCGTTAAAGTTTTTCACGAGCCACTTCTGGTGTGCGGACTCTAGTTTTTCTATGGTTATTATTTATTCCTTCACCCAGTTTCTTCATCTTAATTTTCCTGGATACTGCGTGTTTTCTTTTCCAGTTTTTAATTTTATAATTATATCATCAAATCTGCAGCTGAATGTTGTGGACACTCGGGTTAAGATAGGAGTTGACCTGACAACTGATCACCACCTGGTGGTGACTTAGATCAGGTGGATGGAGGAGGAAGCTGGACAGACTGGTGCACCTAAACATATAGTGAGGGTGCACTGGGAATGACTAGCCTCTGCTTCTGAGCCTCTGAGTGTGAAGCGGCAAGAATAAGAATCAGCTGCAGTGATGCGCTCACTGCACCAGTGTGTCATGGTGAAGACAGAGCTGAATATAAAAGCAAAGCTGAAGCTGATTAAATGAGCTTCCTCCAGAAGGTGACCGGCCTCTCTCTTTGAGATAGGATGAAGAGTGCATCGTTCGAGAAGTGCTCAAAGTAGAGCGGCTACTCCTCCTCACTGAAAGGAGCCACCTGAGATTGTTCGGGCATTTGACTAGCATGCCTCCCGGGCGCCTCTTTGGTAAGGTGTTGCTGGTCATGTCCTACCAGCAGGAGGCCCTGGGGCAGAGACAGGACACACTGGAGAGATTATATCTCTCATCTGGCCTGGGAATGCCTCAATGTTCCCTTAGATATGCTAGAAGAGGTGGCTGGGGAGAGGGAGGTCTGGACTTCTCGTTTTTAGGCTGCTGCCCCTGAGACCTGGCTCTGGATAAGCAGAAGAAAATGCATGGATTGATTAATATTAATATTATTATTGATTGATTGATTATTGCCAAATGTTACTGCTGCTTTGTGATAAGGTTTCACAACTGATGAATGAGTACATATCCAGGGTATCAAGCTGTTGTTTAGATAAACCCACAGACATCTTATTCACATCCTTCGGAAATTCAGGGAACCAGTTTGTCTTCTGATTCAAGTATTCTAAAAAAAATTACCCCTACCTTCTTTTTTTAATCTCTCCACCTTGACCGCAATAAAAAAATATCATGAGGTCAAGCAAAATTGTGGATGAAAAATTAAGTACTTATTAATAAAACAATAGCCATGGTGGTCAGAAATACACTAACCCTAATGCCGAGTAGATGGACTACATTATGCTTATCTTCCTGTGTTCTTACTGTGTTGTTTAATGTTTAATAATAATAATAAGGGCTTAAAATACAATGATGAAGATAACCAATCAAATTAAATTGCCGTAAACTTTAAACACACTTTAAGCAGATTTTATCATAGTAGCTTAATATTCGTGGTTCACATTGAAAGTTCAAAACATGTTACTTTACTGAGTTAAAGCCTTTATGAGCAACTGATTATTCAAGCAAACTCTTTACTTAAACCTAAGCAAAAAGCTTGTCGACGTCCTGCACTGGTTTGCGTTTGTTTTGGTGTTTCCCCAGTCTCGGAGTCTGGGTTGGGTTGGGCAGATGTGGGCCGAGAGGTGTGGCTGAATATGTAATTTAATTCTGTACATTGCTGGCTGTAGCAGGCTGAGAAGTAGGGGTGCATTCACTGAATGAACAAATGAAAGATTAATTAGCTTCAGGTGATGAACCAATCTCTTTCAAAGCCTTAGTCTCCCTTGCTATTAGGATTGACAGTAGACATCAGGAGACGGAGCAGGTCAGATGTAGAAAAAGGGGATTGTATGAACATGTGTGTAAATGGGTGAATGAAGATGTGTTGTATAATGCACTTTGAGTACTCAAGTAGAGTAGAAAAGCGCTATACTGTATAAGAACAGTCCATTTACCACCAGTGGTGGGGTAAAAACTGAGAAGTGTAAATTCCATTTTCTTTCAGTGACCTTCCTGGGCTATTCGTGTGAGCATGGGAAGATGTAGACTGACCTGGAAAAGACCAAAGCCACTGAATGTCCCACGCCCACCACTCAGCTCCAGTACTTCCTTGGCTTTGCAAACTACAGTCAGGTAGTTTCTCCATTAAATAAACTAACCTCTCCAAAAATTCCTTTTCACTGGTACACAGAAACAGACTCAGCCTTCCAACAGCACAAAGAGAAGTTCACCTCAGAACCTACCTTAGTCCAACCCATACCAAAACTACAGTTTATTGTGGAATTGGATGCTTCAGACTCCAGGGTTAAAGTAGTGCTGTCCTGCTCTGAGGCTATGAAGATGAGGTCTCTTAACCAGAGAACATCCTGCCTCCTATCCATGTTATGGGAACCATAACCTAGGAAGTAGAAAATGCCATCCAACAGGCATTACAGCCTGATCCAGAGCTGGGAATAGGCCTCCTGAACTGGATTAATGTCACCTCCTGTGCCAATGTGTCAGTGATCCACTGGGCCCATGCTGCCAGATTCACCTGTCACCCCGAGGTAAAGCCGAACTGTCACTTGTCTAAAACTGTTGTCCCTCGTTAGAAAGAGATGTGCGAGAGTACACAGCAGCCATTTGTTCATGTGCTATAGGTGGTCCTGGCCACCCTCTTGACTATCACTGCTACTCCCAATTTCCTGTAGACCCTGATTTCACATCTCCCTTGACTTTGTCGTTGGTCTGCCTGCCTTTAATAGGAAAACAGTAATTTTCTCCATTACTGATAGATTCTCCAAGTCTTTGCACTTTGTAGACCTAGAAAAACTCCACTGAAACTGTTAACATTGTTGATCACGTATTCAGGCTTCATGGAATCCCTACTGAGATTGCATCTGACAGAGGGTCCCAATTCATCTCACAAGTCTGGAAGTCATTTTGTACCACTCTAGGAACAAAGGTCTTAAGCTTAAGCTCCTGGTTTCACCATCAAACTAATGGCAAATGGAACAGTTTTTAACAGTTCACTTATCAACCAATCAGAAAACAATATAAATAATCATTTCATTGTTGGTTAAAAAAAAACAAAACAAAACCCTGAGTCGACAGGGATTCTGATCATTGAAGTCAGATCATTAAAGGCTAATGTCTTTTATTTCAGTGCCAGGTCAGGCTTTCTCAAAAGGATGTTTAGAGAAATCATTCAACATTTCCTCCAGAGAGTAATAGACTCCTCTCTCATTCCCATGGTCATTGCCACCTGCTCCCAGAGGCACACTGCAGACAAATAGAGCGATTCTGCATAAATGTGCAGGAGAAGAGGTAAAGAAAAAGAGATGTAGAGATCAGCATAGTGTAGCATCAGTGAGAAAGAGGAGCTGAAAAAAAAAATAGACAATAGAGGTTTAAAAAAAAAAAGAAAACACACAATGTAGAGGTTTTTCAAAAAGTATAGTTGGAGAAAGACTCTGGTCCACTGAATGAGAAATGTTTGCACTGGAGGCAATGAGACTGCTGAGATTCTGCTGCCTCAGGCAAAGACCCGGGGAAGTTTTGGTGGCAGCCAGGCCTCCAACTGTCTTCTCCTCAAAGCCATTCGACACAACACCAACTTCCTGCTCAAAGCCAGAATCAGTGGTGCCAGCTTTCAGCTGTATAGGTGTTCAGCTTTGTGCTTTTTATTTGGTGGCCTGTCAAACAAATTCACAGCTTTCCACAGAGAAGACAAATGATAGTGACAAGCTCAACTGGTTCACTTTGGCCGCATGCTGAGTAATTACGTGATGCTGTGTTCGCATTAACAAATGATCAAAAGTTGTAATTTTGGCTTTCAATAGAAAAGTAGCTTCACATCCAACAGAAATTCTCCTTTCTATTCTTTGTCCACCACCCAGTTTCCACAAGGTGACTGAACTAAAGATATTTTACATAAATATGTTTAACAAATTAGTAAATGAATCAAGAAATAAATGTTTAAAATTGGTTACGGGATTTGAAAGGTGAAACAAAGTCTGACAAGGAGCTTCCAAAGCTGCCCTAAAACTGCTGCCTGGTGCTTTTTGGAGAGATTTTGGAGGGAGTACAGGAATAAGCTTTTTCAAATATCAAGACTTGCTGCAGGATCACTTCCCAGCTAATTTTGGACTCAGGAGCTATTTGTTCAGTGCTGCTTCAGTTGGACTGTTTTACCATTCTCTACATTAACAAGCCTATCATAAATCATGCGATATAACAAATGGAGTTATCCTGTGTAGATAGTGCTGCTCCTCCCAATGCCCAGAACAAGAAAAGCAAAGGTCAAATGATTAGCCTTGGTATCCCTGTGTGCCTTTAATGATAGTGCAGAACCTTTGTGTTGGGTGCGTGCCTCCTCAGCACATGTAGTGCTTGTTAAATACAGAACAGAGAGATAAATTAATGAAGGCTTTGTCCTGCTGCTTTGTTGGCCACTGCATAACTTAGGAGTGATGACTGAGCACAAATGTAGCCAGACTGTACAGTAGATCTACTGTAGCACTGTGTTAAAGTACTCACAGCTTCCCCAGTGTTACTTATCATCCATAGTAATTAATATAGAAATGTGTTTATTAATAAAAAAATAAATAAAAACACTGATGTGAAATTGAAGACTGTATGTTGAAATAACTGATGCAATTACAGTTGTAAAGAACAACTGTATTCCATCTGTTAGGAATTATGGTCCTATGCACTACTATTTTACAGTACATGTTTTAAGTACAACATGTGCATATCATATATTTTGGAGCACATTAAATAGGAGCTAAAAATATAATATCGAGACCACTGAACATGACACCCTCCACCACTAACCTATGCCTAGAAATTCTGTCCGTAAAAATTACACACAAAATCTGTGTCAAAGTACAGCCCTGCCATCATGAATGAATCCGGCTTACTGCCAGCAACATGGAAAGCTCTCGCAATGGTTGTGCAGGGACTGGATAGCCTACAACAACAACAACAACAACAAGCCCCCTTCTTGAAGAGGGGCTCCACTACCCCAATCTGCCAATCCAGAGACACTATCCCTGATTTATATGCAGTATTGCAAAGATGTGTCAACCAAGACAACATCAACAGCCTCAGGACAATTCCCACCCATCCCAGGGACTCTGACCTCATCGGTTTCAACCCCAGATTCTGCTTCTACTATAGAAGATTAGAATGGGATTAACAAGATGCATGAAGTATTTGTTCCACCGCTGACTGTTCTCAGTTGGGGTCTTGAGGTCTGCGTCAGCACTGCCTTTGTTTCAGATTTCAGATTTTTTTTTTTTTTGGAATATTATAAGTCTTCAGCATTAAAGCTGCATTTTGAGTTAAGTTTTGTCTCCCGCATCCTGCACTTGGATCCAACTCTGCCTGCCACACAGTCAACATATTACAATTTCATGATCAGCACCAAAGTCAGTAGTCAGAGCTGTCAAATTGATATTTAGAGAATATTGTACATATATTTGTGGGGTTTCCTCTCAAAGAGCTTATAAAAATAAATATTTAAAAGAATCATTCAAACACAACTTACTAAGGATTTTTTGCAAAATGTGCTAAATAACACAAACACACACACAAAATTTTACATTGTGTCAGAAGTGGTTGTAATAGTTGCCATAGCTCAAACTGCAAGCCTGTAAATAAATCCTAAAACTCAACTGTTATACACATATGTCAGGTTTGTACTGCAAACCTGTCTTTCATGAGGACTTTATGTTAATGTCTTTTTACTTTACGGCAGTTTTATTATGCATAAACCTTATTATCTCACAAAATATTTTATCATGTAAAATCTAAGAAGACGGACTTTTTATACTAGTTTGCATTCCTGTTGGTAGAATGTCAGTCACCGCTGAAACAAACTGGCTTCAGTGTTCGTAGATCACTGCAACTCGCTTTCAACTCCCATCAGTTTCGGGATCAGGTTCACAGATGGCTTCTTCTTTGCATGATGAAGCTTGAACCTGCATTTGTGAATGGCACAGTCAGTTGTGTTCACAGACAGTGATTTCTGGAAGTTTTCCTGAGCTCATGCAGTGATTTCCAAGACAGAATCATGCCTGTTTTTAATGCAGTGCTGCCTGAGGGCCCAAAGATCATGGGCATCCAGTATTAATTGTTGGCCTTTTTCCTTGTGGAGGTAAACATTCTACCTCAAACGCTGCTGGTTTACACTGTAACTTTTAAGAAAAAACATATTTCTGTCATAAAACGTGTGAGTCTGACATTCACCCTCTATCACCCACCTGGTTACAAATTTCCATGTTATCCTACCAAAAATAAGAAGGTCACCAAGAGCATCAGAGGGAAATGGAGGGGAACTGTCCCACAGAGGAAGAATGAAAAAGATGTGAAAGAGAAATCAAAAGAGAAGCCTAAGCTTCAGATGATTCAAAATTCAGCTGCTTACCAAAACCCCCTCATTTCACCATATCACCCCAGTCCTACAGCAACTCCACTGGCTTCCAGTTAAATTCCAAATTCAGTTTCAAATTCTTCGGTATACATTCAAGGCCAATTGCAACATGGCTCCTTCCTACATATCTGATCTTTTTCTCATCGCCTCCTCCTCCCATTTCCTTTGTTCTTTCACTTCCATCTGCCTTACTGTATCGTCTGCCCGCCTCAGCACCATGGGGAACAGAACTTTTTCCCAACTGTGGAACTCTTTCCCACCTGACATCCGCAATATCAGCTCACTCCTTGTTTTCAAATCACAACTCCAAACTCACCTGTTTAAGATAGTCTACTCACTTTAGTTTGCAGATAATTTTATTTCAATTTCTTATTCTGTGCTTTTATGTTATTGTTGATTTTTTTTTATTTCTCAAGTGTCCTTGAGTGTTTTTGAAAGGAACTTGTATTATTATTATTATTATTAGTAGTATTATCATTATTATTATTATTATTATCATTAGGGCAGATCCATGGAGCAGAGATGTGAGGAAGATGTGGTAGATGATAAATTGTCAGATAGGCAGAGACAGAAATGTAACTGTGCACAGATGATGTTAAGCTCTATACATAAAGTGATCATGTGATCAGCTGACTAATGTATCTAAACTGCCACTATGCTTAGCATAGCTTTATTAACATTCAATAAGTATACCTTGTGTGTTCACATAGGTGTGCACCTTCATTGTGTGCACACCTATACCACATAGCACTTCAGTGCTGCTTATCACCTCCTGCAAGAACTAAGCCAGTTCTTGATGCGTTCAACGCTTTCATTTGCTACAACTGAAAGAGAGTTTGTGCATCTCGCTTAGTGAACAACTTCTAATGAAATTTCTTTGTTACCTTACTTGAGTTCTCTGTCTGCTCTGATCCCTTTAGTGCTCTTCCCTGCTGCTCCTCAGTTTTGTAAATGGATTATCCCTATGGAAATCCCTCCTATCTGGAAAGAAAGACTTACCTGTGGTTGAACTCACCTACCTGTCCACTCTCACACCTAACAATGCCTTCGCCAGACAGAAGGCAATATTAGAGCAACAAGCTCTCTGACAGAACAAAACAAGCCACCAGTGAACAGTTATCTCAGTTCAGCTTAATAATTCAATAGACTCTTGCCACCTCCCTGCCTAAACTTCTTGTCCTGTATTTCAGGAAGTCTCAATTCCCACCCAGGAGGTCACATTCCCATGACCTTCCCCACCAATGATGTCAAGGTATTGTATGTTTTCCCCTTATAAAGAGTTTTTTTTTACACTCTGGGGTAGCTTTTACTTTTCCTAAGTTTGAGGTTGAATTGTAAAGGATCTCTGGTTACACTTTATACTCTGGCAATGCAGCCAAGAAGGTTGGCTGCATCAGCCCTACGGGTTGTTTTTCAGAACTTGGGCTCGGCCCCTTAGTTCCAGTGAAAGGAAATCTTAATGCTTCAGTATAGCAAGACATTTTGGACAATTTCATGTTCCCAACTTTGTGGGAACAGTTTGGGGATGGCGCCTTCCTGTTCCAACATGACTACACACCAGTGCACAAAGCAAAATCCATAAAGACATGGATGAACAAGTTTGGTGTGGAAGAACTCAACACAATAGAACACCTTTGGGATGAATTAGAGTGGAGACTGTGAGCCACGCCTTCTCATCCAATATCAGTGTCTGACCTCACAAATGTGCTTCTAGACAAATGGTGAAAATTCCCATAAACACTCTCCTAAACCTTGTGGAAAGCCTGCCCAGAAGAGTTGAAGCTGTTATAGGTGCAAAGGATGCAGGAATTCATTCAGTTTGGGAACCAGTATGATTGCAGTTGAATGCACGGTATGAGCAGGTTCTAGTGAAAGTCAAGAGCAGCTTTGAGCAGAGTGAACACTGCCTATCATTAAAGTGAGTGTAAAATCTCGTGATGTCTTGGGCAGCTAAACACATGGATAAGATAGTCACCAGAGAAAATAACTACATATAGGAACAGCAGCCTGTAAAGTGTCAGCCCTTAGGACCACATATATCAAAACACAGAATTCCGTAGTACTTTATGACTATTACAATATGAATTTATCATTGACAGCAGAGAACAACTCAGTAGGTACTGCCTGCTCAATTCCAAAGAGGATGGTATGTTAATTTTGAATGAAGCTACTTTGTATAACAGTTGTTTTTAACCTGAGCCACAGAAGCTTTTTATGACCTGTCTCTACCTCCCCAAACAGGAGGCAGTGTGTTCTGCTGCACTGCCCTCATATTAAAACCCCAGTCATTAAACAGAACTCGACCAAAGCAGTAGCAGCCTCACAGGAATTAATTGAATATAAGCTTGTTCAGCATGCAGCATGTGTGGCATGGCTACACACACATTCATGCATGCACATACAAACAGTTGGGTTTCTATGATTCAGCGGACATAACATTTGCTGGAGACTCACTCTAACAGTATAAGTAGTCTAACCATAACCCTAAACATGTTTTCATTTTAAAGTTTAATGTTACACGGAGTTTCTCCTATAATGCATCTATGCAAAGAGATTTTATCCACAACCCGAGTTGTACCAAGACCAAAGTGTGGCTGTGGCACAGGTGGCAAAGCAGGTCATCGACTAATCGGAGGTTTGGTGGTGCAGTGCATGCCAAAATATCCTTGGGCAAGATATTGAACCCTCTGTTGCTACTGGTAAGTTCATCAGAGTGTGAATGTTAGAAAGAAAACACATAAACATAAAAAAAGAAAGTGCTAGCATGAATGTGTGTATGATTGAGGTGTGTTGTATGATTTTGCATTGAGTATTCAAGATCCATTTACCACACAGAGACACGGCCCTTCACTTTTATATTGTAGCTCATTGATGATTATTTGCTGATGACTGTTACTCTGTCCCTCCTCAGCAGTGATGACCCAGCTCACGGGCCAGTGCTCAGGGATTTCACTGACAGGTGTGAGTCCTCCTTTTTAAGGATAAATGTTTCTAAAACAAAGCAGCTGGTCGTTGTTTTTAGAAAATCAGTGCTGTCACTGTGCCTGTGGGGAACATCCTGAGTTTGTGAACCACTATAAACATCTGGGAATGATCCGTGACAACAGGTTGACTTTTGAAGCCCACGTAGACTCACTTTGTAAAAAGGGTCCTCGGAGGATGTATTTTTATCGGAAGCTCCATTGTTTTAATGTGGACTCTACTTTTATGAGAAGGTTTTATTCTTGTTTTACTGTGTCTGTTCTAACTTTTAATTTTATCTGCTGGTTTGGACTTTTAAACATTAAGAACAAGAATAAGCTACTGGGAATCGTAAAGGTGTGCAGAAAAATTGCTGGCACAGCCCTGAGCAACCTCACGGACTTGCATAAGGTGAGGTCAGTGGAAAAGGCCAGACTGATCCTGGCAGATTCAGACCACCCACTGCACCAGGAGATTAGGTTTCATCCTTCTGGATGCAGATATCAACTACCAAGATGTAGGAGAGATGTACTGAGGGCCTCTTTTGTCCCGTCAGTGATTTGTTCACCTTATTTCAGGCTTGCATTTTTATTATCCTTATTTTAAAATTACACATACTAATGATACAAGTATGCATAATATATAACAGATCTGCAACATAAAGCATGAGCTAACATACCTGACTGGCTCCAATCTGGTGGACCTCTGAAAACCTTCTGTTTGTTATCATGCTTTTCATGCAAAATATCACTGAAAGAAGATGAAGGACCGATATTCTGCTGTTTTGCAGTCTCAAATGATTTATTGTTTTGTGTGATATTGGGATAGGATGAGATGGAGGCAAATAATCTGAAGGGAGCAGCCAAAAGTAGAAGAAGAAAAGTTGCCTGCTGTGTGGCCTTTTAGAAAAACGGTAGTGTGTTGGTAATGTCATTGTAAGAGTAGCTTTAGCAATTCAGTCAGTGAACTCATATAAGATACCTTATTCTGCAGCCCTGTAAATTGCCAGTTTCAATATGACTACTCAGAATTATTTCATAAGTGACACACCCTTTTTGTAGCCATTACACAATTAAAGAAATAGACCATTTGGGGGTAAAAGTCACATGTCTCATTAGTGCATTATGTACAGAAAGCCTGATAGAGATTTGTCAGTTAGGTTACCTGTCAGGAGGCAGAACTTGAGTAAAAATTATTAAAGAAGTAAATAAAAATCTAGTGCTGCCCTATATATTCAATTTCAATTCAATTTTATTTATACAGCGCCAATTCACAACAAACAGTCGCCTCAAGGCGCTTTGTATTGTAAGGTAAAGGTAAAGACCCAACAATACTGCAGAGAAAACCCAACAGTCAAACGACCCCCTATGAGTAAGCACTTGGCGACGGTGGGAAGGAAAAACTCCCTTTTAACAGGAAGAAACCTCCAGCAGAACCAGGCTCAGGGAGGGGCAGTCATCTGCTGAGACCGGTTGGGGCTGAGGGGAGAGAGAGAGGACAAAAAACATGCTGTGGAAGAGACACAGAGAATGATTAAACACAGAGTGAAGTATGAACAGAGTAAAAAGAAGCAGTGCATTATGGG
>VUQJ01029730.1:0-10065 GCA_015108635.1 Andinoacara biseriatus
GGTCCATTCGGCCCAGAACCTCCCGCCATAAGAACAGTTTCTTCCCCTCTGCTGTTGGTGTCATGAACAAACACTGATGAGCCTATGTTTATGCACCTGTCTGTTGCACTGATCACTGCACTGTTTATGTACATATTAATGATTATAACCTATTGTAATTTATCTCTGTATTGTATATTTGTAATATTGTGTTATAGTATTTACAGTTATATTGTTTTTATGTAAGCATAAATATGGCAAAAATATGGCAATAAAAACTTTCTGATTCTGATTTTGATATTTAACTTGCACCCCCAGCAGAACATCAACAGCATTACTAGGAACATTGAGCTAGAGTGGACAATGTTCTTCACCTCCATTGCTGAGCTAACTACATTGAGCTGTGACAGTAAGATGATTGTGCCTTCTTTGATAGGAATACCCAAACCTAATAGTGGATACAACAAGTGCCAATGAAACTGAAAAAGGAGTACTGTCGAATTTTTTATTTATTTATTTTTGTGAGACTCGGAGGCAGCTGACAGGTGATGTTAGGTCAAGCAGCTCCAGCAATATCTGAAGCCAAAACTCAGGTATGGGAGGAGTTTGGGGAGCCCATGGAACAAGACTTTCATTTGGCCTCCAGGGCAATTCTGACAGACTGTCAGATGCCTCCAAAGGGAAAAGCAGTTTCCTGCCCACTCTGTATACAGTGGGGATGGAGTACTGCTGACCTCAACTGAGGGTATTTTCATTCAGTGGACAAAATAATAGATCTCATCATGTACACCTACATGTGTTCTGCAGGAGGTGCAGAGTATTGGGATGACTCAATAACAAGTTCTTGATAAGTAGAGGTGTTCAACTATCTTGGGGTCTTGTGCATGACTGAGGCAAGGAGAGAGCAGAAGACTGACAAACACGTCACTATAATGCAAATGCTGGATCTTTTGTGGTGAAGAGAGGGCTGAGCATGAAAGTAAAGCTGTCAATTTACCAGTCGATCTGTGTTCTGGCCCTCACCTTCGACCATGAGCTCTGGTTACTGAACAAAAGGATGAGATCATGGCTACAAGCCACAGAAAAGAGCTTCCTCCTGAAGTCTCCTCCTAGAGTCTGGCCTCTTCCATAGAGATGGGATCATTGGTCATTTGGGAGTCAGACTAGAGCCCTTACTTTTGCACATTGAAAAAAGCCAGTTGAGACTAGAATGCATCCTGGGTGAGGTGTTTTGGACATGTTCAAGTGGGAGGGAGCTAAGGTATAGACCTAGGACACGGGCTTGGAAACACTTTGGTGTACCCAGAAGAGCTGGCTAGGGAGCGCAAGGTCTGAGGTTTTCTACCAAAACTGTTGCCTTCATGACCAAGACCAGGATAAGTGGCAAAAAATGGATAAATGAATGTTTTTTCCTACTACTGATAATTTCAAAGACAAAAATCAACAGTGATGGTTGATTTTCTCTGTGTGCTACATATTCCAGTTATGTACAATCATGTATCTAAAATGATATAAAGCCCTAAGATGAAGATGAATTTTAACCTTGTGTTAATACTTGTGCTGTATATTTTTGTATTAATATGTTATTTAACAAAACACTTAGAATAATATTTCCATTGTTTATTATCAGGAATTAGTCAAATACATATAAACAAACAGTAAGAAAACTTGACTTGTTTTTCACAAGGTTATCACTTTTAGCACACGCACATTCATGCTTTCAGTTTTTTTTTCTTTCTTTTTTTTGTATAACCTTAGTAAAAAAAAAAGGAAACATCATGGTACATGATCATCATTTTTCTTTTTAAAAAAAGAACTTTATTTACAACCCATTTTCCAAGTAATATAAATTAAACATTCCGTTCACTGGCAACAAACAAATTATTAAACCGCCATTCTCTGGCAATGATATGATGTCTAATAAATAAAACACTACCCACTCTGAGTGACTGAACTTTCAGCTTACATCAGGAAGTTACATCAGGGAGCACTCTATATGCTCTCCATTTTCACTTCAAAACATTCCTATACAATTATTCTTCCTGAACTGTTTGAAATTAATAGAGACGTTGGAAATGTTCTTTCACCATCCTCTGATACCAAAAGTTCAAGGGCTGAAAGACCAATTGCTGTTTAACACCAGAAACGCATTACCGATGAGTCCAATCAGTATAACTCACCGTGAATGGATGAATGAAACCTGAAAGAAATAATTAATGTTTCAGTTTGTTCTGAATGTTCTTTAGTAGATTGATACAGAACAATCTCCATTGAGAATTTAAACTCATTAGAAAACATTAGACTGGAGGGCCAATCTTGGCTAGCAGAAAACAAAAAAGTCCAAAATAATTCAAGAATCAAATGTATACACAAGAAGTGTAGGGAAGAAACATAGAAGAAAAATGTTAATGTACCAATTTCCAATTAACTATTTTTTGAGGAAAATATCATATTCTTAAGTTAATTATGAGTAAAAAGACATTAGAATGATCAGCGTTGGGGTTGGCAGGCTGAGAGACTCCCAACTTCATCACACAACCTGTGCAGAACCAAGCTCTGCACTGGCTCCCTACACTTGTAGATGATCAAAAGTAAAGAACAAGTGGTCCACATTTTTTAACCATCAGTAAAGCCATTCTTTAAAACGATGAACTATTACACAATGGTGGAAAAGTCAAAAACATTTTTGTTAAATGTGATTTTTCTTTGATGATGATTCTCAGCAGCAATTGAGAGTTCTTAGAGATCACGGAGAGAGCGTGGTGCTTGGTGTCAAGATTGACTTACATGTATCTTCCATGTTTAGGTTTGGACTCGTAGTTGAAGGCTTTCGCAGTGTTTGTATTTTCCACAGAAGATTGTGATATATATTAAGAATTTACACAGCTAAAAAAAATCATGTTCATAACTTACAGTTAAAAACTTGTCAGATATATTAACTCTGGCTGAGTTTGGGAGATACATAATAGAAAGATAAAGTTGAGACCACAGGGAAAAAAGTCCCATCAAATCATGTAGAAGAGGCAATAGAAGAAAAATAATTACAAACATTGGTGAGTCTTTGTTTGCAAAAAAGCCTACTTTTGTACATTTCTAGCACAAGGCTGTACAACATCTGTATTGAGAGAGGCAGTTTCCTATGGCAAAGCTAGATATAAGTACATATCATGCTGCACTAATATAGTGCAAAATTATTCCTGAAAAATGGAGAAGAGAGAGGCAGGCAGAAGTGATGCTGGCTCTGGGAATTATCAAGCTCTTTTTTTGTCTCCTCGTATTTTTCTTGTGAGATGCACCCAGGCCATAATGACGCAGAGGGCTTTGAATGTTCGTGAGACACAGAACAAGTGATATCACGAGGATATGACTGAGCTGTGAAAAAAAATGAAGTAATAATGTATGACGATTTATCCTTTCACAGCAGTATTTGTTCTGGGGAGACCCTCTTCAGTCACTGTGGTTTAATTGTTGCAGGCAGTAGTAGATGGCAGTGAAGCAAAGGCAGACTTTCAGCAGAAAATAAAGAATTTGTGAAGGTTCTTGTAAAATAAAGTACCAAAATGAAAATTTAAAAAAACAGACGAAGATTCTGACAGAAAAGGAAACCTCAAAGATCAAGACTGAATCCACATTCATTGACAGCCTTGTTTTCCCCATCTGCATGTGAACAAAGCTCAGCGGCAGCTCCGACATCAAGGGGTTTCCATAGCAATGCTGTGTTTCCCGAAAGAGGACAAATGTCTGCAGACCAGCATGCTGAGCAGGAAGACTTCTACATGTCTGCGTCTCCATCGTAAGCCAGAGTCAGTGGCTTCAGTCTGTTGTTCATCTGACGTCGCGGTGGCTTCTTTGGCTTTTTGCTACAGAACAAACAAACAGCAGGTAGGAAACAGTAAGGCAACCTGATAACAACTCCGCAAGGTCAGACTATAACATAAGAGACATGATTCTGAGGTTTCACTGACATTTTCTCTTAAAGGCCATACCACTGTCTTTGGAATTACATCTCATCCACTTATCCTACTGGTGCATTGATCCACATTAGCAACAATAAATAAATGGCTTGTGACAAGTGACCTATCAGGAAGTGCCCAATATCTTCACCAGTGTCAGCTGAAATAGGCTCCACACTTGAACTTTGGTGCATTTCCTGATAATATACCTATTGTAGATCCATAGGTCCAAGCTTGTCACAGTCTGACTCAATTGTAAATATGGGGAAAGTGAAGAATTTAGGAGATTAAATTGACTCGTGAAGAATGATAATTTGGTTGGTTGAGTCACGAGGAATGAATCAGAGGAAAAGAGCCCTTGAGTAATCGTTCCCTCTTGCTATTTAAATTCAGATCAAGATTTTGTAATTTTACTTTGTTTCGTTGTTTTATACACAAAGTACTCATCACCTACATGTACTATGCAAAAATATTAAGCCATCCTTCATTTCTTTACATTTTGAAAGGAAAATGGGAAATTGGTGCAGTAATTTGTTTAAACATGCAAACATACATGGAAATAAGGCAGAAACAGTCTATACAGATCTGATGAGCTTGGAACTCAATCTTTGGTATGACCACTTTGATTCTGCTAAGTTTTTGGCTAATAGCTCTTTGGGAATCATCTTATTGGTGCAAAAACACAATTTTATCCCAGGTAAAATGTGATATCTCTTTTCTATAGATTCATATAAAGAAACAGGAACAAATGATACTGTATGCTTTTGCATGAGACTGCTACTAACAAAGTGTTTAAAGATACATTTTAAAACAGGTTCTTTGCTAACTTGTCTAGAGTAAAAACTAAAGAAAAAGTATCCAGTGTCCAAAGAAAAACTTCAAAAGACCTTCAGAAAACCTGGAGAACTATTGCCCAAAAACATAAAAAAAATTATAAGACAATCTGGCAAAACATAAGAAAATGAGGGATGGTACAAGACTTTTGCACAGTACTTTATATAAACAGTTGTTCCTGCAAAATACGGAAGCTGTCCAAGATACGGTAGTAGGACCAATTCTCTTCAGATTTGCAGTCTTTTCTGCTGGTCACTGAGCAATGGTGCTTCATCTTAAATGTGAAACATCAAGACCTCACTAACTTCTAAACCCTGGTTACAGCCCTGACAACAGTGATTTAAAGTAAACTTTAAAATGTATGAAAACAGTAGTATTGTCCTCAGGTAGAGTAATGCACATAGCAGTCACTATAGAGACAATATGAGGCACTTTGTATATTAATATTTTGTGCATTTTGAATGAATATGTTTATGTGGCGATGACAAAATGAGGAGAATATCTAAGTATTCAAATGGAATATGAATCACTGACCACAAGATAGTAGCAGAGAAATTAAAAATACAGCTGTGATCGGCCAGTTGGTTTACAATTACTGGACCTTGTGAAGATGTGAAGCGTTATTGGCTACCACTGAGGACCCTGAGGTCATGACCTCTGTATTTGCTCTGCAACATGAGAGAATTTTATATTCTACTTATGGTTACCTACGGTAAAAGAGTTGTTTAACCAGCTTAAGCTAGTACATAGAGACTCAATTTAGATGCCAATGAAACTACAAAACAAATAAACTCATGAATACATCATTCACTATTTCTCTGCTAGAATTTGGACCCATGACTTGGATGTTTCTAGTCACCATCTAGAAAATACAATGTCTCAAAACAATTTATGGGTTGTGGAATGCTGGACTGCTCACCTCCAGTAGGTGATCCACTGAAATGACTGAACAAGCACTCTGGGTGTTTGGACACATGTAGATGTCACATGGAGAGGAACGGGGTTTGAGTAAGACCCTGACTAAGTGATAAGCGTTTCAAAGGGAGGTGCTGGGTGTAGCAGTGACTGCTGTAGCTGTGGCTCTTGTGATGATGGAGGCTTTGAGAGCTGTGCCTCATATTGCTGTTGTTTTTGTTGCTGCTGCTGTTGCTGTTGGTTGCACCGCTTTAACTCCTCTTGCTCTAGTTTCTGGCAGGCAGGACAGGTGTAAGGCACTGTGTAGCTGTTTTGCTCCATCCAATAAACCCTGTCTGAGGGGGACTTGGAGCTTGACTTGCAGCAAAGGCAACGGCCACAACAACTGAATAGAGTGTGAGAGGGTAGAAAGAAAAAGGACAGTACACAAAGGGACAAAAATGATGAGGGAAAACTGAAAAATGAAAAAATGAATGAAAGAATAATTGTGAACAGTGTTGTGATGGAGGTCAGTTCCCATGTTAATCTGTTAACCTTTTATCCCATAACATCACAAATAGTGCAACACAGACCAGAGTTACATCTTAAGTCTGTTCTAGTTAAGCTGTGTCAATTTATTAAAACTCAAATTAAGCTCCAAACTGGGCTTAATATGGAATAATCAGGTAACCATTTGACTGTTAAAACCAGACGGCTGATCGGTGAACATGATAGCTGCAAAAGCTTCATTGTGTCTGAAGGGTTACCTGAAAAAAATCTTTACTGATATATAATAAATGTGGCTTATGGCCTTCAAGTTGGCCAATGTTCTAAATATTCAGTATCAAAAATAATCAAAAAGTTCTGAGATGGTTTGTCTGAAGCATTGTGTTGCACATTTGATCTCTGGGTTGTACCTTGTTTTTAGTGGAAGTTCCCAAACTGTCCGTGAACAAAGAAGGCATGAGCAACATTGCTATGTCTCTTTTTGTCACTCATTTCCTATACTCAGAATATTAATACGGAATTCTTTTGTAACATCCTGAGGCATCTGAAGGAGAAAATTTTGCACACAAAACTTGTGCAACGGCAATTGGGTACACAAACTCCCAGGACACTGAAAATGCTCACCTGTCCCACTTTACACATTTACCCTGTGCCTCTCTGTACTTTAATTTTGAGCCTTCTAATTAATTCAGTCCCAAACTTTCTGAAACACAGTACAAAATTACTGAAAGTTTCATTTTACTTTCATACACTGGTGGAAACAGCTTCCTGCGATGAGGATGATGCCGAATCCTGTCAGACAAACACCACATCGGATTCTAACATGGAGATCTCCATCACATCACCGAATGCACACTAATGATAACATGAGGAAAAAATCAAGTTGACGATGGAGTCACAACATATTTAAAATTTGGTACGTTACCATGCTAAGTATGTCATGGAGATTATAAAGACGAGCAGCACAAATGCTCCTGCTGCTACTCCATACACCCAGGTTTTCAGCTTCCCATCTGCAGAGTAACAAACAGACACACACACAGCAGTAGTCAACAGTTAGTATAGTATATAGTCAGTATTGTTTAATTGTTTTATGGGTTTCATTTCAGAGACACACTGAATGTTGTCTTTTTCTTTCTTTCTTTCTTTTTGTTCAAATATAGTTTAGTGTTTGTAGATATATATACACAGCTGCATTTTTTTAATAAGTGAGGGATACATACTCAGATGTAAATGACCGGGTTTTATTACACGTAACAAGGTCAGATTTCTGGGGACTTTATCTACAGCTGACATGGGAATAAATGCAGAACAGGTCTGATGCAATTTAGATCCTGACAGATATCTAAGCCACATATTGACATTTTTGTACTGTTAGCGCTGCTTAGCTGGTGACCTGGACATGCCTTGTTGCCTTGTTGTTGCCGGCTGTTGTTTTTAGTGTTTGATGAGCTATGGGTTACAATCATTTTTATTTGTCTACCTCTGTTGATGTCGTGTGCACACTTAATTAACCCTATGGCCTCATACAAGAAACTACCTGAAGCCGTTTGGATGAGCCCAGCCACAGCCAGACATCTGTGGAGGAGAGGAAACTGGGCTACACTGTGATACTGTCAGCTCCCAACTGAAACTAGACGGGTTTTCCCTGGTTTGTGCCAACAAAAGAGTGGAAAAGACGAGGAGGTGGGATCAGTGTGTTTGTGAATAATTTCTGGTGTAGCCAATTCACAATAAGAGACACAGTATGCAATCACATATTCACATATTTATGTCCCTCCATCCAGCAAAAACCGCAAATCAAATAATCAGCAGCAGCATACTCCAGGAGCACGAGCATTGATTATTGGTGATTTTAATCACTGTTAAAAGAAACTGTGACTGTCTGGCTATGAAGAATATTTTAAATGTTAGTACAACAGTGGACAAGTGCTGTGGGAATGTTAAAAATGCCTTCACTGCTAAATCAAGACCTTCTTTGGGAAATTCTGACCACTGTATACTTAATACCAACCTATGAGACACTCTAAAAGATCTGCAAACCAAAGCAGTAATTGTGTGGTCAGAGGACAGCATTGACTCACTGAGAGGTTGTTTCCTCAGTATTGACTGGAGTATTTTTCATTCTTCTGACATAAATGAGGCTACAGAAGCAATAACATATTACATTCATTTCTGCAGGGAAACTGTAGTTACTAAAAAGGATGGTTGTAGGTTGCCTACAGACAAGAGAGAAGTACAGTTGATGATAGAAACAGCATGATTTTTTTTAACAAATATAACTCAGTAGGCTGAAGTCAATAACATTGTGTCCCAGCTGAAAGCAGTAAGTACTGGTGCTCCTCAAGGTTGTGGTAGTTCACCTGTCCTTCTTACACTTTATACTAATGAATGTTCAGCTAAACATTCATAGAATTGTATTTTTAAATACTCATATAATACTGCAGTTTTTAGTTTGCTTCACAAGAAAGAAGATACAGTTCAATTCAGTTTTATTTATATAGTGCTAAATCAAAAACTGTCGCCTTGAGGCACTTTATGTTCTATTGTACAGGTTCAGCCTTATAGGTACCATGGTGTTTACACTAATAGCAATTATAATTGCTATTACTGACTTGGTCTGCACTTGTGTACAACGGAGATTATATTTTTTTAGTAGTTAATCTGCTTTACCTCCTTAGCTACAGCCACTCCTAAGTATGATTAGATAAAGAATAACGGCATGTTATGGGAATCTGTCAGTGCAGCCGAGGTTGCTAAAAGTGGTACAGACAGCTATGAAAGTTCTCTGCCCGGCATGAGAGAACATCTGTCCGGCACAGCGCTGCAAAATCCACTGCAGCGCTGTCAACACTGGTGTTACAACAAGCCAGAATGATTCCCTGCAACAGGCTGCTGACCTATAAAGGGTGTACCCTGCCTCTCGCCCTATGAAAGCTGGGATAGGCTCCAGCCCCCCCCCCACAACCCTGTGGAAGAGAATGGATGCATGGATGAACTAATAGCCTGTACTCACAATATGAACTGTTACCTTCTGAAGATTCAGTGTTCCACACTGTGGGTTCATATGGTTTAAGAATTCACATGTGCCTTGATCAATTAATGTCCCTAATAGCAGTGTGTAGTCTCTGGAGAGCACTGGTTTAGTGCAACATAACAGTTACACCTATAATTAATGCTGATTTTTATGTATGTTAAGTGTTACTCATAAATTGTGATTTGTTGTGCTGTGTATGTATGCAGTTGTTGTAATGGTCGTACTGTTGGCAACTTGGACTTTGAGTCCAGAAAAAAAAATTCTCTTTTGGGGTGATAAAGAACATTGAAGGAACTGAATCAATGCATATTCCAGTTGAAGCTTCTGACGCGGCCCTACCACTGCTGTGGGTTTATACCGTTTATTCTATATTTCCTTTTCTTACCTGCAGGGGGCAATAGAATCTAATACAAAATCATGTTGGAAATGTGTCCACGTTTTATTGCAGCACTTCAGTGTAAAAAAAAAAAAAAAAGTCATCAATCTCCAGTGTAAGACAAATGTTCATAATGTTATGAAGTCTGTAGAAAAACTGTTTGCAAAGAGATGTTGATTATAACATGTATTATACCACAATACCTTCCTCTATTATACTGTATACTGTAAAAAGATAACACTGTCACGTGTTCTACATGGAGTCTTCTTCTGGACATGCAATTCTTCAAGCAGCATGTAATTTCAGTTTGACTTTAAGGTGATTATTGCATCTATTCCAAAAAATTGGTTCCAATCTTTTATGTACTGCACTGTAACAAAGAAGATAAAGAAATAATTTTATGCTCTCTGAGATTAAACACTGTATCTACATGATGATGTTCTTGTTTGAATGTATTTTAATGAAACTATAGTTCATGTGACACC
>VUQJ01029730.1:19408-30430 GCA_015108635.1 Andinoacara biseriatus
TTCAGTCTTTCTGGCCCCTCTCTGTGGGGAAAAAAATCCAATTCATCCGAATCTTCTTGGTTCGTACCTTCGCCGTACAGGAACAGGTACCTCTCCAAGATCTAATGCAGGACTTCCTACTGAGTTTAGAAAAACAGCTTTATTTACTGTTGGATAACAAAAGTAAAAATATATATACTTGGCTGCTCAGGAGGCAGGAATACACAAACTAGGAAATGACACAAGGAAACACACAGGGTGGAAACACCAATGACGACAACACAACAAAGAATTGAGGAGGATGCAGAAAATATATGCACAAAAGGTAACGAGAGCAGAGTGGAAACAGCCGGGGAGACAGGTGAACAGAATCACACTAACGAGACGAGGGGAAACAAAACTGAATATAATGCACACGGAACAAGGAACTGGCCAAATGAAACAGAAATTGAGTAAACAGGGAAACAGAAAGGAAGACTTGACACAACACAATCTCCTGAATGACTTTTAATACAATTGGGGTGGCTGTAGCTCAGGTAGAGCAGGTCATCTACTAATTGGAAGGTTGGTGGTTCAATTCCTGGCTGTTTTAGTGGGCATGCCAAAGTATCCTTGGGCAAGATACTGAACCCAAAGTTGCTCTCAGATGCAACCGTTAGAATATGAATGTGTGTGAATGTTAGATAGAAAACACTTAGCTGTAGAAGGAAGTGCTGGTGTAAATGGGTAAATGCAAACGCGTTGTATAAAGTGCTTAGAGTCCTCACCTAGAGTGGAAAACTGCTATATAAGAACAATAGACAGCTGTCTGAGGAAGGGCAGCTGTGCCCGGAATGTTACATTATAGTGTTGTATTAAAAGTCATTTAAGAGCTTTTGGTGGTGTGCAGACTACCTTTCTTTTTACTTGTTTGTTAGCCGGGCACCCAGATTTTTAAATTTTTAGATTGTGTGTACCCTTATCTCCATTTAGATATACAGAGATACACAGGGAAGTAAAACCAAATACAAAACAAAGAGACAAGTGACTGGGACACAGGACAAAACAGACACAGGAATACAGGGATGCAGGGATGACATGGAAAACACAGGGAAAACAGGAATTACATACAAATAACTACAACTAGAAGCTGAAGAATAGAAACATAAAGAGATCAACCAGAACTCCTTCAAAAGGATACCAAAACTCAAAGCTGCAAAACTGCAATAAACTACGAATTAAACAGAGACAACAGAATTTGCAAAAACAGAAAATACTTGGTCACAGACCGAGCACTATGTCATCATTTTATTGCTGGGTGCTGTCTCAGGGCTGCTGTTTATTGCTAAAGTGATGGCTGCACATTAGAGCTTTGAAACTTGAAACTGGATCCATTTAAACATTAAAGCTTAGCTTTGGTGCATGTTCTGTGTTTTCAGGAGTGTAATGAGATGAATCGATGCACGCACATTCCCATGACAATGTTAGATACAGTTTCACTTCATTCAGTGGTTTTATTAAAATACAGCTTAACAAGCTGCACATATAAGATGTATTCTCCCAGAAGATGTTCTATATTACGCTCAAAACATGCTTTGTGAAACTTTGTGAAACTTTGTGAAAATGTGGCACTTTCAGCTGGCTGTAAACTGAAACTCTGAACATTACCTGCTCCTGACAGTTTTAGTTTATATTTTCTCATCTGCAGAGTCTGTGCTGTTTAAGGGTTTCAGAGTAAAGATTATAAACAGAGCTCAAACATGTGGGTCACCTTCATAGTACAGAAAACCCAGGGATAACCCCAAAGTTACCTGGATAAGCCAAAATCCTGCTTTTTAGTACAGGCCCCTGTTTATGTTCCTGTTCATTATCCCTGTGAGTGCCCTGTCTGTAGTTTATTCAGTTCCTTTGTCTCTGGACTTTTGTATTGTGCTTCAACCTGCAATACAAGGTTTGCTTTGTGTTACTTCTGCCTGGCTTGTGAGTCTCAATCTGCTCAATTATGACATTTCTACAAAGTCACAGTATTAAGGCTGGAAGAAGAGGTTCAATATCCAAGGCGTGTTTATTTTGTTCATGTTCCATGCTTGTGATTACTTACTGGATTTTTTTTTTCCAATAAGTGGAAATAGACAGGAAATGGGGGGAAATGCGGGGGAAGACGCGGGCAAATCGGCGACAGGCCGGGACACGAACCTGCGCCACCTGCACCGCAACGCTGAGCCTACTTACTGCATTCAGCAGTTCTTGACACAATAGCACTTACAAATATAAACTGGGTTTTTATTAATGGTGCTCAAGGTTTCAGTTCACAACTGTGCTTTTCTGAATTATAAGAAGCACTTTTAACCATAACTGCAGCTGCGGTGGATCGCTTGGCTTATACATACACATACATGGCTTTGCATTGGTTTTGATGATTCTGTTCATATTTTTTTTAAAATTATATATTTCTGATGTGGCTGTAGATGATTTTAAGGTTTTGCAGAGGTGTCAGATAATATGGATTATATTCCCACTGAGAATAAAATAATGTGAATGATATAGACCGTGTGCAACTGACACTGACAGCAGTCAGAGAAAATGCATGTCTGCAAAAACATGGTAATCTGTCAAGGCTCTTGAATATTTATTAGGTGGTGTGCTCAGGAGGAGAGCTCAGCATGAATATTCATGAAAAGGAATGCTACTGCCTACAAGGAAAAATCTACAAAAAGGAAATAAAATATATGCAGTATGCCAATCAGAGCTGCAAGGGCCAACACACCATCTGGAGAAGCAGACATTTCTTGTTCACGTATACAATGAGATGAGTATGCTCACCTAAGACAAAAATATGAATTGGCTACTTGGCAAAAAGCTGATGTAAATTAAATATGATGCAATAATAAGATGAGTTTGAAATGATTATTTCAGATTGTTGAAATAGGAAACAGCTGATTAATGATATCCTGACGATCTAGTGAACAATGCTGCAGTGCTGAGATTAAACCCGACATGTGATGGACAATAGGCTTAAATCTTCACTGTGGCATTGCTATGGATTAAAGCACATCTGCTACAGTTTCCTTAAATTCTCTGTCTAATACGTCTTGTGGGGGAGACTATTTTAAGTAACCTTATCCACATTATCACCCTGCTCAGCACAGCACACAGTCCTCGTGTCAGAGATGTGTTGTGGTAGCTTACGAACTCATGCACATGTTCACATTTACATCTGCACTGAAAAACACAGACTTCCACCTCTTCCAGTTTATCTGTGGGACACAGAGTGACCAAGAGAGATAAATCTTTCCTGCGGCTCCAGGTTCTTCCCCAGGACCTCCTCCTGTTAGGAAATGCCCGAAACACCTCACCTAGAAAGCTTCTAGGAGGCTACTTGGAAAAAAGTCCTAGTCAAATGCCCAAACCACCTCAACTAGCTCCTTTTCATGTGGACGAGCAATGTCTCAACTCCAAGCTACTACTTCATATGTTACTACTGCATATGCACCAAACAGTTCAGATACTTCTTAATTTAAAAATACTTCATTCACTTTAACATAAAAAGTTGCTCCTTCTGAAATTGCAAATATATTAAACTGATAATGGAATTGTCGTCCCACTGGTTATTTAGTAAGCAGGTTCTGATTACCTGTGACATTGAGACCATCGGAACGCTGACACCAGACATGCCGAGATGAGCCCCTCCATGGTCCAGTTTTCCACTTGTATTCAAAACATTCACCATCTGCAAAGAGGATATGATCAGATGTATATCTTTTAATTAAACATTTAAATTAATTGAATACTTGATTTTTACCATTTTTATTTATTTTATTTATTTTATTAAACTAAAATGGTTTTACTGTTAGAACTAAGTTACTATCAGATGAAAATTAGGAAAAAAACCAGCATTTAATATTAACTGGGGTTATTTTTGTCTAATATTAAAATTTGTTTCATGATCCGAAACACGTAAGTGTGACAAATATGAAAAAAAAAGAAATCAGAAAGCGGGGCAGATACTTCTGTACAGTACTGTGTCTGTGCTGAAATTTCTGGATTCGCTGCTGTTAATGTTAAATTCTATGATCAGGACTTTTCTGACCAACCTGTACACGGTCGTGCCTCAAGTTCCTGTTCTGGACACTCCAGCAGGTTCTCTGGATCCTGGGCCACTACAGCTCTCGACCGGACTTGGACAGATCCGAAACCCAGGTCGTCCCCATTTATGCAGCTTAGGTGGCATGGACTCCAAACAGTCCAGTCTGTCAAGTAGCACTCTCCTACACAACAGAATATATTTAGGCAAACCAAAATGCAACATTACTGTATTATAGCAAAAAATATATACTTTTTTGATAAATATAAAGCAAGTACATTTAGTGAATCCATAATTAAAGTTCTTAAGACACAGGTCACATGAGTCGTATACCCTAAAACTACTGTATGCATAGCTTTGGGAAATTTTAAATTTTATATTCAATGATTTCCCCAAATTAATTTAAAGTTCCTTCTGCGAATTGCCATCTTATTGTGATAGAGGGGTGTGTATGTCCCAGTGATCCCAGGGGCTATGTTGTCCAGGGGCTTTTGCCCCTTGGTAGGGTCTCCCAAGGCAAATTCATCCTGGGTGAGAGTCCAGACAAAGACTGACTGAGTCGAACCCAATGGAAAAAAGACTAGATAGAAGACTAGATATGGCTAAACTCAGAGGTGGGAAGCAACAAAGTACAAATACTTTGTTACTGTACTTAAGTAGATGCTTTAGGTATCTGTACTTTACATGAGTATTTATTTTTCTGACTACTTTTTTACTTTTACTTCCTACATTTTTACACAAATATCTGTACTTTTTACTTCGAACATTTTCAAAACAAGCTCGTTAGTTTAGGTTTAACACATCTTAGAAAAGTTTGCATTTCCAGTCAGTGCGGGAGCCAGCTCCTGATTGTGAGCGGGTTTCTTTTTTGGAAGCCGCAGCAACACAGAAACACAACACAGTAGAGGGAGAGGCTCCGGCAAAGCTCGCACGGAAACCAGAAAGAGCAAGAGGAAGTTGTGCCTCACATAGAGGCTAGATGTGGGAATGGTGAGCAAAATAAGTGACAGAAAATGTAAAGCACAAAAAGTTGTGTGCAGTTTGTCACACACTGTGTCTGCTAGCTAAAAAAAAACAGCTGCTGTATTTCCACAGAGAGCAAAGACTGAGCAATAACTCAGATGGAGAAAGATGTAAGAAAGAAGAAGGAGAGGAAGAAGAGAGCAGCAGTAGGTCAGCTGATCACAGCCTGGAGCTCACAATGGAAAGTTGTAATTCTTCTCCCCATGCAGAACCACTACAGCTGATCTTAGGGTTCCTCCACCTCCTGAATGCCACTGTAACCCCTGAGTATCCTCATGTTGGTGTTTAGGTGGAGCCACAGTCACCCTCTGCTATGGAGGACACAGAATAGAGCTGTGCTTAAAATTCCTTTCACAGCTTGTGTCCTATAGAACAGATTCAAACTGAGTTTATTCAATAGAATTAAAATTTATTTTGGAATATCGTTTTCATTCTCATGTATTATTTTATATTATTACAATAATATATAATGAGGTTCAGTTAACTTTACACAAAAATAGTTGTTTGAAACCTCCTCCAAAGAACTACTTTTACTTTCTTACTTTGAGTAGATTTCAGAGCCTGTACTTCTTTACTTTTACCCGAGTAAGGAAGTTGAACCAGTACTTCAACTTTTACCAGAGCAGCAAATACTTTGGCCACGACTGTCCAGACTCACCTCAATTCAGTAAACTCATATTCATATTAAATTCCAGCCATATTAACAGAGAAAACCCAACAATCAAAAGGACCTCCTATGAATAAGCACTTGGCAACAGTTGGAGGGAAAAATCCCTTTTAACATCAAGAAACCTCAGGGAGAACCAGGCTCAGGGAGGGGCAGCCATTTGCCAGTTGAGGCTGGGGGAGAGAGTCGGTCCTTTGGGATATCCTGTGGGGGGTGCTGAGGGGGTGTCAGGCTTGTTATTGGGCCATTCAGCCCCTGTACAACTGCAGCAAGAGCTTGGTCTGCATTACCGGCAATAAGTTGGACTTGTTTAATGTGGGTGTTGACTCTGCCAGGGCTGGTCCTTGGGAAGCCAGTTAACTTAATTATGGAGTTCAGTCATCCCTCATTATATTCGTCATTCACTTATTGCAGCTTCACTGTATCTAAATCTAATTCTGTATAGCGGAGTTTTCACTATATCGCAGGATTTTGTGGTATACAGGTATTAATATAACTCCCCATAACTATATTCATCACTCGAATGAAGAGATCAGTTACACCTACTCCTTTAGTGGAAATAGAAGTTATGGCTGAGGGCGAAAACACTGCACCATTTGATGAAGCACCTGATGAAGTGGTGCCTTCAGAAGCTAATGCGCTTCTTGGCTGTGCAGTATTGCATATTCATCTCATCGTCATCACCTTCATCGGCATCAGTACTGCACAACTACATAATTCATCATCTTCATCATTCAAGTTGTAGTAAGAGAGTGGGAAGGGATTATAAAGCCTTAAAATGTAAATAATAAAATAAATATAACCCTGCTACAGTATTTTAGGGATTTTCACCTATCGTGGGGGTCTCTGGAATGTAAACCCCGCTATAGGTGAGGGATCGCTGTAAATATATCCAGAACCAGCTCAAGCTGGAGTAGTCAGTGAAATGTACGTCTCTATTGAACTCACGCTGCAGCTCTTGCAGCCACAGTTTTATTTGACTATCTACTAGCAACTGTAATGCTTTGACTAGCATACAAACCCCCATCATCTGTTTTCAGCTCTGTCCCCAGCATCACTCTTCTTAACTATTAGCATCATTAGTGTTACAGTGTGTGGCACACTCTTAGTTTGCTTAGTGTGCTTCATTTTCAGGCCATCAAGAGCTATCAACAGTGTGTGCTTCAACACTTGTGCTTTTGTTGTTATTGTGAGAACCTGGGACAGTGAATATGGTGTCTAACCACTTTAATGCTGAATGTCTAATCAGTAGACAATGTCAGCATCAACGCTGCACAAATGAAGCCCCAATTTAGTGAAGAACTGTTCACCCTATACTCATTTTTTATTTTTTTTACTTTTATGCCAGATCAGTTTTATGTGTGTTGCTGCAGTCTGACGGGGTTCTCCACTGGCGGTGCCAAAGTCAGGTTTAGTGTATTTGTTGGAGACAGTTTTCTTCTTCAACTAAACCTTATTGTAATTGTTGATGAATAATCTCTATACATAGGCCTTTTACTATTTGTGTTCACAGTCAGTGTTCCACAAGAACAATAAAATGCACTGGCTAAACAGACAGATAAATGTTTAGCAGCAAACACATCATCCCAGCTTAACAGTACTGAGTCATTGGCTTCAAACTACAACATCCTGAAACTGCTGAGTGGGAAAAAAAACGTCCTTCTCTGATATTATGGCCTCAGAGTGGCAGAAAGATTGTACACACATACATAGAAGAAATGGTGATGATTCCGTACAGTGTGCAGGGCCAAAAACAATAACTTCAGTTTGGTGTGAAATTACAAGTCGAAAATTTAAATTTAACCAGGCTTTGAAGTTTTTAAGATATGCCTGCAGTTAATCTATCTGATTTGTTTTGTTGGCCTTCGTAGATAAAATGGGTATCACTTTAACAGCATAGTAACATAAACATAGCATGAAAAGTAAGGAAATGTTTGTTTGGTTGGTTATTTCTTTGCCACAACAATGCTTTTTGGAAACAAATCTTATCTTATATTGCAAAACCTGTTTGTTACCCCTTAAGTAGTGTCACATTTGTAAGGTAAATGCACTGATGGGTTGAGCAGCAGAGTGAGTATGTGGGTTGCGCCCGTGAAAAACTTGCCAAATCTTCTTTGCCAGTGCCAAACAACATATTTTGCTTTTATATACCCCGTTTGTATGTTGTCTATATTTAATATTGAAGTGCATTTATTGTAACACTTCTTTCAACTGTCTTGGGTTTGGGTCTAACAGATGAGATTACGGTTCTCTGGAAATCACTATTCTTCAGTATTGGTAAAGAGGGCTGGTGGATTCCTTTGTATGGCAGTATGTGAGTAACCTACCTGGACAGGGTACAGTACAGGGTTCCTGCAGAACCATGTGTGTGTCTCCATCCACTGAGGGATCCAGATCTCCGCACAGCTCATCATCCACCAGACTACCATCCTGCCCACCTGAACCGTCTGACACAAAGCACGACATGTTCCTGAATCTCAGACCTTCTCCACACCTCGCTCCCTAATGGAAGAGGAAACAGAAATACACGATAAATGGATACAATTCAACTTATATGAATTGGTTCAAATTCAGAGTTACATTCTCTTTTATCATATCAGTAGCATATATTATCATAGCATTAACAGCCTAAAAGCCTCCATGTTCTGTACTCTCCACTGAATCGGGCCAAAACACATTAAATACACCAAAGTGTAAAAGGATACTAAACATCCAGGAATATGAATATCATTTTGCACATCTTTGAAGAGCTGCCATAAATATAAATAATAATTATTTATATGTTTTAGGATTTTAAATTTTTGTATTAGCTCTGGCCAGCTTGTTAGTGACTTTTTCTCGCTGACCCCGACATTGATCATGTTCTAAATGTCAGGGCTCACTAAATAATGAAACGGCAAGTGTTACCTGCATTATCCTCTGGAAAAGTTGGTGATGTGACAGCGCAAAACAGCTTATTTGATAGTATCCTCCATTTTTGATTATCCTTTTTCAGTATTGTCAAGATGGTTTAATATCGCTTCAATGATTTCAAATATTTTTATACCAAATGTCTTGAACAATTCTAAATACCTGTGCAGACCAAGGAAACAAAACTAAGTCTTTCACTACGTGATCACTACTTGATGGCAACGATTCTAATGCACATGAGAAAGAAGGCTGATTGACCTCAGACTTGCACTCAGACCAGGCGCTGTATCTCCAGCTGTAGCAGGGCTTCACCAGGCAGGGCTTCCACTGTTCCATCTGGGATGGACATGGCCTCCCGTCACCCTGCAGAGCTTGGATCACTGTCCGTCTTCTCCACAGTTTGCCTGGAAAACAGATGATGAAAAGAAAAAATATTGACAACTTCAAGTATTAATGCTTGGACAAATTACTTTAATTACTATACACATAAAGGCAGCATGACATATATTTTAATGAAGACAGAATCACTCACTCTAAAAAAAGATCTTTTGTCTTCAGTTTAACTTTAATTTGAACTAAAATTTTACAATGTCTTCTGACTCTAGTGGACTCCAGACCCCCCATTACGGTGATATCATTGTTTGAAAGGCTGCACTATAGACTGAGGTATGGAGTTTGCGCATCTGTTATGGATGAAGGATCAAATGGAATATGTCAAGCTGCACTGTGGGGAATGTACAGGTAGTGCTTTTGGTACCGGGTCCAGTAAAATGTCAGTCTGTTGCCTCTTTTGTAACCATGGTAGTCCCACATTTTGGGGAAGGAAAATACAAAATTTCTGGAATACCTTAGATATTTTTTTCTTTTATGTTGATCTAGGAATTGCATTCACTTGCAATGAGCAGTTCCAAACTGAACCTGATTTTCAGTTGTTTATTTTGTCAACACCAAATAAATGATGATAGCTACAAGGTCTACAGTATGGTTTAAGCCCTTTATGTAAATATTGCCTGTCTTTGTATACCTTAAATTATAAAATGCCTTGAGGTGACTGGTGTGATCTGGCACTGTATAAATAAACTGAACTGAATTTATTTTTTTAAAAAAGAGAGAAGTGTACATTCTGATACATTCTGGTTGACTTCTAGTTCTTTGGATTTGTGTATTCACATACCTGCCAGTCCACAAGTGTGAGAGCATTCAGACCATGATGACCAGTCAGATAACTGGCAATTTACAGGGCATTCCACAACACAGGATGCATTCATTTGCCATTTTCTCTCCAGACCCAGCTGCAAAGAAGTATCATTAGAGTTTCACGGACTCACCCAGAAGCATTTACAAAGGCTTCAAAGATAAGGGGTGTTACACATCTTACCTCATTGCAGAAGTTGAGGTCTACAGATTTACCATCACTTCGTACACAGTCCAGCATGCGGGTTTTGATTCCATTTCCACACACTGCTTTGTCACTAAGCTGACAGGTACTCCAGTCTGCAGAGACACATTTAATCAGTAAAAGATGAGTATAAACCCGTCCTTGTACTGAAAATCCTGCTGTATCAGAAATGAAACAGAAACCTGTATCAAGCAAGACTGAAAAAACAAAACAAAATCATTTTGCTTTTTAAAAGAATTCAGAAACATGCAGTCACGGTCCGGGGTTGGTTTGTTTGAGTTTTTGGACTTTGTAGTTTTATTTAATTATCCTTCAGTTGTTTAAAGTTAGATTTTCTGTGTGTATTTATAGTGTTGGTTTTGTTCCTAGTTCTCTGTGGTCACTTCCTCTCATTAATGTTAAGTTCCTTCATTTCCCTCAGCAAACCTGCCTCCCTGTGTTCTGTCAAGTCTGTGCTCTTGTTCCCACCTCAAGTTATTTCCTGTTTCCTATCCCTGGCTCCATGTGCATTGTTGATGTGGCGGTGTCAATGAATCACCTGACTGGACTGAGAACCAGTCAGCGTTTTACAGCTGAAGCAGTTGCTGTTTCGGATGTCACATATTTTTTTTCACTCCAAAGAAAGCTTTAAAGCAGCGGTTCTGTAAAATTGTAAGGTCAGGGTTCAACACACGTATTGATATTTCAGTGTCGCACTGCCATCAGTACTGCCTGCCACACAGGTATTCCATGACAGGCCATCTCCTATGGTCCCACCTAGGACAGCTGACATCAGGCCCCAGCCCGCTTCAAGGGCAACTGAGTAGAACTGTTTTGTTCCCTGGAGCTCTTGTTAATGTTTCATTTTCACTGTGTGTTTATGAGCCGGCAAACACAAAGACTTCTTGTGGTGTTTCTGAGATGGCAGAATGAAATGTGTTTTCTGTCCATGAGCCAGCTCCTTCAGAAACTTTTTCTTGTGTTCCCAGCTCAGAGACTGTA
>VUQJ01029735.1:0-10013 GCA_015108635.1 Andinoacara biseriatus
TGCCATAAAACATTTAAAGCAAATTCCTTTTTTTTTTGTACAGCTTGTTTAAGAAAAAAATTCAGAAAATTAGTGAATGAAGGGATATTTTTTATTACATTTTTGTATTATACTTTCTGAACACTCTACCTGGGGGAAAAAAAAGGTTTTCATTTGTTCTTGAGTGATTATTTTGTACACTTCATTTATGAAAAAAAATGTATAGGGAATTCGCTTTGTTAATGTTTCAGAATAATAACTTTTATTTTGATAAAGTAATTTCCATTTACCAATAAACTTTGCCCAATTCTATCCTGGGTTTTAACTAATTAATGATCTAAAGGAAAAAATCACAAACCAGTTCAACTTAATGAAAATTCTTTATAATTACTAAAAGGTATCGGTATCAGTATCGGAGATACTGACCCTGAATATACCTGGCATCGGATCAATACCATATCTTGCAGTATTGCACATCACTACATTAAGCAGCGCATACATGAGGCATTATTGACGGTGCTAAGACCCTCCTCCTGGCTCTGATTGGTTGTTTTCACCAGGAGAAGTTCGGGGAGGAGGTGGAGGAGCTCGTTTTTTTGTTTTTTTTTCACAGATTATCTGTCTCATACTGTCGCGAAATGGTGACATTTTTAAGAAATACGTACAAAATAAATAAAAGTTACATACTGCAGCTTTAATATGTATAAGGGATAATCAGAATCAGAATACTTTATTGATCCCAGAGGGAAATTCCTGTTGTTACAGCAGCATCTGTTTATAGAAAGAAAAAACACTAATAATTTAAATAAATTAAAACTAAAACACCCAGAATATAAAACAAACAGATCAATTTGAAATATATACATTGTACACATTTATACATGTATACACATGATGATAATAATATAATCTATGGCAGTGGCTGATCATGATATGAATCTAGAATATACTGTTTATTTACACCTAGTATATGTATATGTACTGTATACGTACACCTAGTCAAATTACACTGGTGAATCATGTGTCACCGATTTATGGCCACAGTTAGGAATGACCTCCTGTGGCGCTCTGTGGTGCATTTTGCTGTGATAGCACTGAATGTGCTCCTCTGTCTCATCACTGTGTCGTAGAGTGGGTGGGAGCCATTGTTCATAATGGCCTGCAGCTTAGACACCATCCTCCTCTCTGACACTGCCATCAGTGAGTCCAGCTCCACTCCCACCACATCACTGGCTTTGTGGATCAGTTTATTTAGTCTGTTGGTGTCAGCCACCCTCAGCCTGCTGCCCCAGCATGCAACAGCATAGAGGATGGCACTCACCACCACAGACTTATAGAAGATCGAGAGCATCATTCGGCAGATATTGAAGGACCTCAGGCGTCTCAGAAAATAGAGAGGACTTTGGCCCTTCTTGTATAGGGCATCAGTGTTCTTAGCCCAGTCCAGGGTGACTTTAGTTCTTATTGTCGATAATTGCCATTTTTTCAGTTTTACACATTTAGCTATGTGGTTTTGAAATAGCACCCATTTTCACAAAAATTGTTGTTGACTTAAAAACAACATAACTTTATTTATTTTTTTATCAAAGGCAGAGAAAAGTAAAGACTATTGTGATGAACTATGAATAATTGTTACATTCTGTGATAAATGATGGAAGTCACCCAGGATTGTTAAGTAAAGATGGTTAAATTTATTTCAGCTCTGAGTGTTTAATATCCAGGGATCTTTCACATCAATTTGAGAAGTAATTTTGATCATGTTTCACATTTTATTGTGTCATGAAGAGTGGAGCACCGGTCTTGATCTAGTCTCGGCCTTCACTCCCTCAGTCTTGGTCTCGACTCGGTCTTGGACCCTAAAAGGCTTGGTCTTTTCTCTGTCTCGGGTTAGGTGGTCTTGACTACAACACTGCTCTTAACAGTCTTTATTCTCGCTTTGAGGCATCTAACAAATCTCCCACTATCCGACTAACCTCATCACCAGACGAGCAGCATCCCAGACTCATGACTGAGAAGGTCAGGAGGTCATTCCATATCCGCAAGGCTACAGGACCAGACAACATCCCTGGCTGTGTCCTTAAGGACTGAGCACACCAGCTCTCAGAGGTACTGACTGACATCTTTAACACCTCACTCTCACAGGCAATCGTCCCATCCTGTTTAAAGATGGCAACAATCATCCCTCTTCCTAAGACCTCAGCTGTGTCATGCCTGAATGACTATGAGCCAGTAGCACTCACACCCATAGTCATGAAGTGTTTTGAACAGCTGGTCATAGAACAGATCAAACCAGTAATCTCTACCAGCACTGACACCCACCAGTATTTTCCAGTCCTTATTTTTTAATCTAAATCTCTGCTTCCTCTCCTGTCCTCTTTGTTCAATCTTTCTCCATCACTGAGTGAACTTTCTCTCTCATTCTTTTCTCTCCCTGGAAATATAGCAGCTGGACCTTTAGCTAGCAGACACATTGTGACAAACTGCAGACACTTTGTGTGTTTACTGATATTTGTTTACCATTTAGAAATGTTGCATTTGAAATTACCTGCCAGAACAAAACTCATTTTACATTTGCTCCTTTTCGCTCTTTTTCTAGCTAGATGCCGAAGTACTGTGACTACAACTTATGGACCAAAAACACCTTTTGGGATAGTTTCGGTCCACTTTAACCCCTGAGTACAGTGCTATAAATTATGCATACATTATGTTTTTGCCTCTTTCAAGTCTTTGTATGCGATAAGCTGGGGATGGATACCCAAGTACGATTGTCCCTTATGTTACTGTTATATATATATTATTGCTCAGTTTGGTTTGATGTTTGAAGGCGCAGTGACCGGAAACTAAACCTAACGAGCCTGTTTTGAAAATGTAAAGAGTGGAAAGTACAAATATTTGTGTAAAAATGTAGGGAGTAAAAATAAAAATAAAAACTCAAGTAAAGTACAGATAACTGAAAAATTATACTTAAGTGCAGTAACAAAGTATTTGTACTTTGTTACTTCCCACCTCTGTGCTTTACTGACATTTGACAAGCTGATGTATTTGACTATCATCTTGATTCATTTGAATCTTCTCTCTGTCTATGATTGGCTGATACATTGTAGGGTGTTTGAAAATAACTTAGACATATTTCAGCCAATTTAAAGCAATTTATCCAATTTATCTGTCAGTGTCACTGATGTCTGTGATTTTGAGGATAGGCATGTGAAACACAAACACAGCTGCAATTATCCAACTTCAAGCACGTTAGCAAATTCCATCATCACAGTTCAAACTGTTTAAGCTGCCATTTGCAGTTTAAATTGACTCCTGTCTGCCTATATCTCACATACACATACTGATGCACAACAGACAGTGGTCCCAGACTCTGACAGTGAACCATGTTTCTGTCACATTTTCAAGTTAAAACAGCTCTGGACCACTTACTGTACATACAGCTAAACACTCAAGCATTTTTTTGAGCTCTGTTGTTGCAAAGACAAATACAGAAAATTGTTACCATGTCATACTACGATGCCTGCTTCATTTTAGATGCAAGAACCTTAATATCATAGATTACTGAACTCTTCACATTTTTGCTTTTTGAATGAATGAATGATACCTTATTGATCCCACAAGGGGAAATTATTGTTAACAGAATACTAATCTAAGAACAGAATCCAAGGGTAATTTCTCACTTTCAAAGCTGCGTTGTTTTATGAGGTTGTATTTATTAGTGCTGGCGGGTTCAAGGATCGTCCAGGTTAATGAGTCAAATCTTCGTTCCGAATCATAAATCATGAATTTGAGGGCTTCATTAACCCGGACAATATGAGTCTTCTGACTAGATGCATTTCCTATTCTAGAGTGGAACCAGTGGTTTGCACCTCGTTGTAAACCCTCTGTATTCACATTAATGAAGTTAACTTGTGAATGTGTCATGGTCCAGGGTCTTGGACCCAGCATTTGTGCCCGTGTTCCACGTTTAGTTATTGTTACCCATTTCCTTTTTTACTTTGCTGGCATGGGCGCTTGTCTAATGTTCAAATTAAATGCTGTAGGGTCTTTACCTTGCCCTATAAAGCATCTTGAGGCAACCATGATTTGACAGTTACCAAAAGCAAGTTCAAAAAGTGAACATAAAAGAACATATTTTTCTTGTGGCTTTACATATTTAGCTTGCTATGCATGCATTATGGATTAGGATTTTTATGTATCAGTAAGAATAGTTTATTTTTATTGTTTCCAAACAGTAACAGTAAGTTTACACAGCATGGTCCTACAGCCACTGATGGACCTGGGCCTCCACAGCAGACATAGACAATGTTGGTATTCCTGGACCTGTCAGGCTGCAGTCTATGAGTATACGTCTGTGTATCTGTAGTCCTACACTACCTCAAAACTGTTCCACCAGCCTGGTCTCATGGCAGTTTGTCATGAAAAATTAAGGAATTTTTTTCATGTTCATGGACACAAGTTGTTACCTTTTTTCACAGTGAATTTGTAAGTAAGGCTTTTCAATTGGAAATGCATCTGTACTCAACCTCCTGCCCATCAATATATCAACTACTCTTGGCGGCACAAGTCCAGACCATCTCAACCTTGCCTCTCTAACTGTCTCCAAAATGTTCAATCTGAGCAGTCCCTCTAATATACTCATTTATAATATTGTCCTTTCTGGTCACTGCCATTGAAAAGCTTTCCAACTATGCCATCTCCATCTCAACCTCCTCATATGATATGCTAGATCATACCACCTTTTAAACGTTCTCTTACACTCTTGCTGCTATTCTTCTGTCACAAATTACCCCTGACACTTGTCTCTGCCCACTCCACCCTGCCTGAACTTGCTTCTTCACCTCTCTTGTGCGCTCTGAAAATAGCAATATCCTTTTGTGGAGTTCGCCCATGTAATGGGAGCTACAGGACTGACTCCATGGGAAGCAATGGTTATGGGAGAAAAGCCCAGGAGGTCAGCAAAGACAGACTATGAGGAGGCTTTTACTTAGAAATGAGGAGCAGGAAGCCTTTATCAGAGTGCTGCTAAGTTGGCCTTTTTGATGGTGATTATGAGTTCCTCTGGCTATGAGCAGGGATTAGCACTTGGGACCCACAGGTAAATCCCTCATTAGCCCACCAGCATTAGAGCGATAATGTGCTGAGCCACAATGTGTGGAGAGGAATCATATCTGTGAGCAATACAGACAACACAGCAGGTAAGTGTAGCTAAAGGTTCAATCATGAATAAGTGAGGGCTTCCTTTTCTCATGACACTTTGCAGAAATGTAGGCCAGCAGTGGGGGAAAAGGCAAAAACACAGGATATAGCCAAGTATAAAAATGCTAAGATCATGTCTTGTCTGCAGGACACACAGCAGTAATACATTTAAACTAAAAGCGCACTATGAGTGTTATGAGCTCAATAATAGCCTGGCCTACTCTGATATAGTTGCCATCTTATCAGAAACAAACACAGTATAAAATCATGCTCTTAATAAGTCTTTCTTTCTTTCTTAACACACAAACAATTGTTTGCTGTCGTGTTGTTCTATGTTTTAATCCCTTTTTCATACATATGATAAAAGAGAAAACATATAAATTTTCATTAACAGAACAACAGAGAGTGTGAATTAGTGTCATGGTCCTGGATCTTAGACCCACAGTTTCAAGTTTATGGACTTCAAATTTTATCACGGGACTTTGTGTTATATAGGTATTTATATAACTCCCCATAACTATGTTCATCAATCGGACAAAAAGATCAGTTACGCCTATGCCTTTAGCGAAAATGGAAGTTACGGCCGAGGGCCAAGATACGCCAACATCTGATGAAGTGCCCGATGAAGTGGTGCCTTTAGAAGACCTGTAATGCAACATAATTCATCATCTTCATCATTCAAATTGTAGTAAGAGAGTGGGAAAGGTTTATAGGAGTGTGGGAAAGGTTTATAAAGCCTCAAAATATATCCATCCATCCATCCATTTTCTTCCGCTTATCCTGTTCAGGGTCGCGGGGGGGCTGGAGCCTATTTCAGCTGACATAGGGTGAGAGGTAGGGTACACCCGGGACAGGTCGCCAGCCTGTCGCAGGGCCAACACAGAGACACAGACAACATTCACACTAGAGTGACCAATTAACCATGACGAACCAGGACATAATACTTATGATACGTGTGCTACTGGAACAAGGACACAGCATAATTGGACACAAGATGAGAATACGGAACTGTTGGAATGCTACTACACATGTAACTCCAATGAAAGGGGTCTTATGAAGATGATGTAGGACTTACGCATTATTTAACAACCATCTAGACTAAGATCAAAACAACTACTAGCTCAGCGTTCCAACATCCACAAGAAGCAACTGCTATTGCTACTAGAGATTGATGAGGTAAAACACAAATGCTATGGCAAGGAGGAGCCAGGAAATCAGGTTGGGGTGAGATATCATAATCCCCAAACTCCAAGGTAGGGTTCCAAGGCCCAAGAACAACTGGTACATTGAATGCTAGAGCAGCTGACCTGAAGGAGAAGAGTTGGAAACCTGTACCTTCTGTGGCTGATTACCAAGACTGCATGAAGTACCCTCTGAAAATCTACTAGAAGATATGAATACAGCACTATGGACAATCCCTGCTGCAACCATCACTGAAAGCAACAAGCTGATTAATACCACAGCAACACTGATCCTTGAGCTGTTTGGCACCTACTGGCTAAAGCCGCTAACTGCACTAAATGAGCACCTGGCAGTACAAATAAACCAGCTGCTAATGATAAGACACACCCAGAATGGCTAACTGAAGGCTGGACAGTCCTGATCCCCAAGGATCCCCTTTACCTACAGCTCAGTGTAATCAGTACTGGACATTAATGTCCAAATAGTTATCTGAGTAAGTATGTTTTTAAATGCAGAAATCTGGGAAATATCGGAGAATGTGGTAGCAGAGGCAAGAATATCCACATGCAACCAGCCATCATCTTCAAAGAGATGCACAACAAGCAAATCGCTTCCAGTGTGGACTTAAGCCTAGAAGCAAGTGGCAGTAGAGGTGTCTGTGGTGGGCCTTATCAACTCTGTGGTGATAAACTGCAGCTGCGGTTAAGGTAGAAACTTGGATAGAAGACTGGTCATAACAACTTGAGACACCACTAGTTTTTTTGTGTATATTTTGCTGAAATTAGTGACAGAAATGAGCAAAAATTTATGCTATGGAGAACTAAAGATGTCTCAGCGAAATAAGACTCAAGTGTATCTCACTGGAGTGCAAGACATGAAATTTATAGAACAGAAAAATGTGTTAGTAGACATAAAAAGTATGTATTAAACTTTGGTTGGGCTAAAATTGTGATTCTTCTATAGCCTGATCAGGTCAAAGGCAAATAATCCTTGATTCTGATTCATAAGAAATACTGAATCTCTCTAGCTGATATCATGGATGGCTCATACAGTAGATCTCTCCATATTTCTCTGAATCATTTAGTAATTTGGGCAATATTTCTGTTCCTACAGTTAATATTGTATAAGAACAGTGATTTACTGTGTTTTTTTCCTTTTTAATATACGGTCATTGTTAAATGTTTGTAGGTGGAAGCAGAGTTGGTTCATATCACCACTGGTTCATTCAGCAACTAGATCACTATTTCCCCCCTAATGATGATGATGAGCTTTGCAGAGCAAAGGTAGAGCCTCTGAACAAAAAATGAAGAGTATCCTAACAGACTTGAACAAGATGTGTTTTGTTACAACAAATGTCTGTTTAGCAAGCATATTTTATGATTACTTAAATGTATTTAATTTAAAATTAGCATGCAGTTCTATTGCTTTTGCATGCTACAAAATATTAAACCTGGTCTAATTATTGACAGCTTTTTAGACATCTTAAAAGTACACCTAATGACTTAATAAAGTGGTGGAACTTTGTTTCTACATGAAAGAGAGAATGTGTATTTCAATTGCTACTAAGGAGACTAATTTAAAATATGTACTGCGTATCTTTCTGTGGAAGGGAGTTTGGACAGAAACTATTTTAGCAATGCAAACTGACCTCATGTGTCATGATGAGTTTATTTGTGGGTGAATATTAATTAATTCATCGTGACTGTCATTGTTGAATGATTCATTCTTACATGACTAAATGTCACAGTAGGCATTTTTTTAAAACAGCCATTTGAGTTCTTTGGCTTCTTTGGCTTGCGCTCATTGAATAATAAAACAATGCTCATGCTGTAAATACATTGGTTGGACTATTATTACAGTATGCTTGGTGTCCATGATCACTGATTGATATACAGTGTTGTTTACCATAATATAAAATTAATATATATCAAATTAAGACTGCTAATTATGAAACACTTACTTTACATGTGTTTCCTGTGCTATTAAAACATGTACCTAATGTAATTAATTTGCATCTCACCATTTCAAAATAAAATGTATCCAAACACTGGTAGTGCAAAATGCAAGAGTTGCAAACCAATAAGAAAAATATAAAATTTCATCAGACACATCCTTTATTTTTTTTATGTTAATTAAAGAAGAGGAGAACAACAGCTTGAAATGAAGAGTAAGAGAGAGGTGGGTCTGTATAAGGGACGCATTGAGTGTTGTTGAACAAGATGGTGACAAAAATCATGAGTGTGAACATGGAGAATAAATCACAAGTTTCAATGTCCGGTTTGTGATATATTTAGCACGACGTGTTGACTTAAACATGTAACACTGTTTTGACAGTCTGTTCCTAACCAAATGTGGTGCACTCCTGAAGCTTTTGTATTTTGCATTGACAGCTTAACAAAATGGTGTACATTTAGGATTTTCTTTTAAACTGCCAATGTAGGAATGTCGTGGAAAAAAGTCATTCCAATTTGCCATCAGCTTACTTGCAACCTTTTCTATTCTTGTACTCTTCAATTGAGGTCTGAAGAAAAATATATTATTTTTAATTTGAAACTGGAGCCTAAAAATGAGCTTGAGGTGTTGAGAAATGTTTTCTCAGATAACACCTCTAGGAGTTAACAGAAAGTGTTAATTGTGTTCAGAGGCACACAAGTTCACAGTTTGAGTTGTTAAACATTTGTGACAGTTCAGCTGATGGTTACTGTACTATACTGTAACACTGGTGATATTTCTATACTGATTTTACTGACAACAAACCTCATGAAAGGCCCAAAATCAACAATGAGTTAATTGTATTAAAAAGAATTGCACACATTACCACATTCTGATATGTTTCATTCATTTGTGCCATGGAGCCCTATTGCTGTTTGGCTGGCCTCTTGATAGAATTCGTTGACCATATGAATAATATTTAATTCAGTTTATTTATATGGCACCAATTCACGGCAACAGTCACTTCAAGGTGCTTTATATTAAAAGTTAAAGACCATACAATAATTCTACAATCAAGCTGGGGTGGCTGTGGCTCAGAAGGTAACGCTGGTCATCTGTAGACCAAAGTGCCCTTAGGCAAGACACTAAACCCCAAGTTGTTTTCTGATGCAACTGTCAGAGTATGACTGTATGAATGTTAGACAGAAAGCACTTTGATATAGAAAACTGTGCTTGTATGAATGTCTGTGTGAATGCAAATGTGTTGTATAAAGCACTTTGAGTGCTCAACTAGAGTAGAAAAGCACTATGAATTAGTCCAGTTTACCCCCTATGAGCAAGCACAGTGGGAAGAAAAAACTCCCTTTTAACAGGAAGAAACCTCTAAGATAAAAAAAAATCCACAGTATATTTGTCTCATTGTTGCCCCTCTAGTGTTGCCTCTGAAATTGATTAATAACCCCCTCTGCTACTTAAATGACCAGATAAATTTTTTTCTGAAACTTTTTCTGAAATGGACTAGCCTGACGGTTTTGATTTTGTGGGTGTCTTTGAATTCAGCAATCTGTAAGTTGATCAATTTTATTTCCTTCAAATGATGTGGATCCTTTAGTTCCTCACACATTACCCACTCCATCTCAGTAAAGATCAACATCATCATTCCCATTGAGATCTAATGTGTTTTCAAAGTGCTCCTTTAATTTTTTTTTTTTTTTGAACGTTGA
>VUQJ01029737.1:3897-15312 GCA_015108635.1 Andinoacara biseriatus
ATTTTCACAAGAGGAATCCAGTATGCAGACACAGCAGGCACTGACAGCTGGAAAAACTGATTAAAAAAAAAAGTTTGATAACTTACAGATAACATAGAGCAGCAGGAGAGTCTAAATCGAAAAAACAGCAGGAGTGAGAAAAAAACTAGAGAAACTTGGGAACACAAGGGAGCTGAGATGATGTGATGATCCGACAGACTCAGACTTTATACACGCAGGTGAATTCCATCAAGTCAAGAAATGGGAGCAACAAAGGAGGGAAGTAAAAATACATCGAGCTACATGAGGAACTAACCTTCAGAATTTAACAGGAAGTAAACTGGGAAAAAAAGGACAAGGAACAGGAAAACCACCAAAAAGGGAAAGGCAGAGAAAAATAAGGGCAGTGCCCAAAACTAAGGTTGAAAACACAGAAAAAACACGGCTCATGAAGACCCTGACAGAACAAATTTCATATTTTTCTTATATGTTACATCATATTGCCTTATTATTCATTACTCATTAACTTTATATGTCTTTCTTGGTTTGTCCGCCTTTCTTACCGCACTGTAGACATTCATGTTTGCCTGCCGAGCCAGTTCAAATGTTCCCACCCAAGCCGCTGCATTCCAGGCATCTTCCGCTGTAACGGCCAGGACAACTGTGGGGAAGGCGAGGATGAGAAGGACTGCCGTGAGTAGCCCTACTTTTTCAGTTTTGTTTTTTTTTTTCTCTGTTTCAGTCCACAGTAACTATAAATCTGTTTCCACCCCACCCTATAGCTGAGGTCACATGCGCACCCACCCAGTTCCAGTGTGCCATCACCAAACGCTGCATACCTCGCGTCTGGGTGTGTGACCGTGACAATGACTGTGTGGACGGATCGGATGAGCCCGCCAACTGCAGTAGGACTCCGGTTTTATTCTGCCTGTTGTTTATTCTGAGGCGTCCTAATTGGCTTTAAGCTTAACTGCCCCCAAACATTTCCCTCTCCAGCCCAGATGACCTGTGGCGTGGACGAGTTCCGTTGTAAAGACTCTGGGCGCTGTATTCCTGCTCGCTGGAAGTGTGACGGCGAGGACGACTGTGGTGATGCATCGGATGAACCAAAAGAGGAGTGTGGTAAATGGCTTTCCTTTTAAGTTAAAAACAAACTGTTTTTTTTTCTCCGTTTTTATTTTATTGGCAATAATAATTTTGTGATTTGGACAGCTGAGAGGACATGTGAGCCGTACCAGTTCAGATGTAAGAACAACCGCTGTGTGCCGGGCCGCTGGCAGTGTGACTATGACAATGACTGTGGGGACAATTCTGATGAAGACAACTGCAGTAGGTGTCACTTTGAGCTTGGAAGCAATCTCTCCATATGTCATATTACCTTGTCCACTGTCACACTCATGGCCCACGTTGTTTTCGCTGATAACATAGTCACTTTGCACCTTTTAACTCTTTAACCACTACAGCACTTGTTTGGTGCTAATTCATTGCTCATTTCTCATCTGATATTTGTTTCATTTCATACTGTCCAGTTGGCATGAGCCAGAGGTAAGTCACTTCATCTCCATAAGATAACCGCTCCCATATTGAGTGTCCCCTCTTCTGTGTCTATCATTAAATACTGTCTTCATTCACTGTCCCTCTGACATGTGAGAGTCTGCAAGCTGAGCTCTACACAGACTGCATCTTCAGTATTAATTGGCTATTGCAACAAATATAACCAACAGGAATGCACACAAAACACTAAACTCAAACCAGTTATATTAAAACTAAATTGTAATAAAACAGCTCCTTTCACTCTCTCTAAGTGTTACACTCTTTGTCTTGTGCTGAAGGGTAAAACGGCCGTAGCTCGCCTGATCTGTACCCGTGTTATCAGTGACACGAACTTTGTCTTTTTCTGTAGTGCCTCGAAAATGTTCAGAAAGCGAGTTTGCCTGCACCAATGGCCGCTGCATTGCCGGGAGGTGGAAGTGCGATGGAGATCATGACTGTGCGGACGGATCTGATGAGGTTGGATTTGTTGGAGTTATTTGAAAAATACAGTTTGTGCATTTGTTTGTAAGTATAAAAGCTTATATTCCATTGTCTGTGGGCTATGCTGTTTCTTTAGCATGGCTGTGATCTGAAGTGTGACCATGACCAGTTCCCGTGTAAGAACGGACACTGTATTCCAATCCGCTGGCGGTGTGACGCCGATCCAGACTGCATGGACGGCAGCGATGAGGAGAACTGTGGCAGTGCTGGTAAGCATGTTTTTTGGGTGTATAATGTTTAATGTCCCTGCATTAAGAAAAAAATGAGTGTGTTTTTGACTTTTGCTAGGACACAAAGTTGTATCAGGCATTGATTAAGCACACCAGTAGTAAAAACCTCTTTTACTTCCTGCAGCTGGGCGTCACTGTCCTCTGGACGAGTTCCAGTGTAACAACACTCTGTGCAAGCCCCTCGCCTGGAAGTGTGATGGAGAGGATGACTGTGGGGACAACTCTGATGAGAACCCTGAAGAATGCAGTGAGTGCTGCAACTTTGCGGATCACAGTCATATTGAGTGCCTCTTTGGATTTAATCTTTTCCTCTGACCCATTTCGTTTCCTCTGCCCTGTCCTTGTCTTCTCTCTCCGTTCGCCTCTTAGGGAAGTTCCAGTGTCCGCCTACAAGAGCATTCCGCTGCCAAAATGACCGCGTGTGTCTGCAAGTGGCAAGGAGGTGTGACGGCATTAATAATTGTGGAGATAACAGCGATGAGCTGAACTGCCGTAAGTTAGGAGGTTGTTCAGTTTATAAAATGTCCTACTTATTTAACTTTGATTAAGGAGATGCTGACTTATGTATGTGTCAGCAGAGACTCCTCGAACTGTTCCCACATGTGAGAAGGATGAGTTCCTGTGCTCCAATGGCAGGTGCATCAGCTCCAATCTGCGCTGTAACTTCTTTAATGATTGTGAAGACTATGGCTCTGATGAGATCAACTGCAAAACAGGTAGATCTTCACTTACTTGTGTGTAACTGACCATGGTAATGGGGTCTGACGTTTCATTTTTAAATGCACTCACTCATCTTTCACTCGTGTCTTTGCCGTATAGACACAAAGCTAAATGACTGTCGGAGTAACAGGACTCAGTGTGGTGATGGAGATGAGGCCCACTGTATCACCAATGGCACAGACTCCTTCTGTTCCTGCAAACCAGGCTTCCAGAAGATAGGTCACCACACCTGTGGAGGTACACATGCAGAAAGCACATTATGACAAACAATTCACTTGAAATGTTAACAATATAGAGGTTAGGATTCAATTTAATGACCCCCCCCCCCTTTGACTCTCATATTTTTAAGACAAGAACGAGTGTTTACAATTTGGAGTGTGTTCCCACATCTGCAACAACACCAAAGGCTCCTACAAATGCAGCTGCCACAAGTACTTTACCAGGATAAATGACACCTGCAAGGCTGACAGTAAGTACGCTGCTTATTGCTTAAGATTTTTTCCAAGTCTCATAATTATTCACTTCAAGGTGGGTGTGACTGCAACGTATTTTTTTCCCCTCTTTCCTTTCCAGGCATGAACAGCAGTCGACAGATCCTATACATAGCGGACGACAATGAAATCCGGAGCCTGGACCCTGGCATGCCCAACTGGCGCTATGAGCAGACCTTTCAGGGGGATGCCAGTGTGCGTATCGATGCGATGGACCTGCACATCAAGACCAACCGCATCTTCTGGACCAACTGGCACACGGGCCGCATCTCCTCCTATGAGCTTCCAGTATCGTCCTCATCGTCTTCCAGGGTCACCAGCCTGCAGGTAATGCTGGTCAGATAACGCAAACTCTCCATTGCTTATATCTCCATTGCATATCACTCAAAACATCTGAACTTTCTGCTTTTATCTAGATCAAAGAGTTGAAGATGCCCCGCGGTATAGCTGTGGACTGGGTGGCCAGTAACCTGTACTGGACGGACTCGGGCCGAGATGTAATTGAAGTGGCTCAGATGTCAGGCCAGTATTGCAAGACCCTCATCTCTGGCATGATAGACGAGCCTTATGCCATTGTAGTGAATCCACAAAGAGGGTAAATGGATCATTCTTTTAAGGCTTTTTTTGTGGTCATGTATTTTGTACACATGTGTTCTGACTTATACTTTTCATTAGCACCATGTATTGGGCAGACTGGGGGAACCACCCTAAAATTGAGACAGCCGCCATGGACGGCACTCTAAGACAAACTCTCGTCCATGAGAACATCCAGTGGCCCACAGGTAAGTACTGATTTCTTCTAATTCAGATATGCATAATCATTTGATCTCTATAGAATTACGTTTTCATTAAGGCTTTTTAATTCTGCCTCTGCAGGTTTAGCTGTAGACTACTTCAATGAGCGTCTTTACTGGGCAGATGCTAAACTCTCGGTTATTGGCAGCGTCCGTCTGGATGGCTCTGACCCAGTCGTTGCCGTCTCCGGGATCAAAAACGGTTGAGTTTATTCTGCAAATTAACAAACTACATGGAAGTTTACCAATGTGACATTAACACATTGCCCATACGTACTTTGCAATCTTTTTCCCTAGGTTTGCTCCATCCATTCAGCATCGATATCTTTGAGGACTACATTTATGGGGTCACATATGTAAACAACTTTGTCTTCCGGGTCAACAAGTTTGGCAAAGGCCCTATGGAAAATCTCACTACAGGCATCAACCATGCTACAGACATAGTCCTGTATCACCGTTATAAGCAGCCAGAGAGTGAGTATCAAATGTACTGTGTGTTGAGTTGACCAAGGATTTTTCTTCACACCTAGTCTGCAGAAAATATTTTCTGCAGACTCGTTTTCAGATTTTCAGACGAGTTTTCAGATTTTCTCACTGGTTGTTTTGTTTCTCTCTGCACCAGTGACTAACCCATGTGACAGGAAGAAGTGTGAGTGGCTGTGTCTGCTCAGCCCCAGTGGGCCAGTGTGCACCTGCCCTAACAACTACATTGCAGACAATGGCACGTGTGTGGAGAGGCCAAATCCCACCCAGTCACCGTTCTGTATGTACACTGCATAAACAAATAGTTTCCACTCTAGCAAGGTTGACATCTGGGCGCTAAATTAAAAATGCTGTCTCCTTTGAACAGCTCCGCCCTCAGGTCCGTGCAATATCCAGTGTCAGAACGGTGGGAGTTGCTTCCTCAATGGCCGTCAGGTGGCCAAGTGTCGATGCCAGCCCAGCTACATAGGAGAGAGATGTGAAATCAACCAATGCAGGGACTACTGTAAGAATGGAGGCACCTGCACTGCTTCTCATACTGGTAAGAGATTCAGTTCAATTAATCCATCCATCCATTTTAATCAGTTCAATTCAGGTTCATTTATATAAAGGCAAATCACAGTCACTGTCACCTCAATGTGCGTTATACTGTAAGTTAAAGACCCTTACCTGTTTGATCATCCTTTGTAATGATCGCTCCAGCTTACATCAACTCTCCTCCTCAGGCTCTTTTGCTAGCGCTGCTGTGAATTTGACCAAACTATTGAAATGATTGCCATAAAATTTCCACCAGACCTTAATAACATGATCCTTTGAAATTATCCTTCTTCAGGCCAAAATTGATCCGGTGCATTGGCTGGTGATCAAGCAAGGGCTAACTAATGACATTCTTGTCAGCCTCATCTGTACCTTCTGTTTACTGCTGATTAGCAAATATTAGTATGCTAATAGAGTCAAAATTGACGTGCCAAGGCTTTTGATCACAGGAAAGAAAGCTTTTTTTTCCCCTATTGTTTAAATCGTTAGAGAAAAATTTCCATCCTTTTGATGTCTGTGAGAGTATTCTTGACTACTCATTAATGATAGCAATTACAGGCTGCAGCAGCGAAGGCATGAAGCAGGGGAATTCCACATATTTCCAAACCTCGCTGGTGCTTCATTTGTTGTTTCATGTGCATGAGCCATGTAGTTTCTAGTTAAAGAAAATTGAGAAGGAACCCAGTCAGCAATTTTGGTTGTGCGTTTATTGAATGTTAAATAAAACTGAATTACTTTTAAATTTTAATTTAGCAGTAACGTCCTATTTTAACTGTGTATTCTAGGTTTGCCAACTTGCAGATGCCCTAAAGGCTTCACAGGGCCCAACTGCAACCTGCACACTTGTCAGGACTACTGCCTGAATGATGGCAACTGCTCGGTCAGCATGGGCAACCAGCCAACCTGTAGTTGCCTGCCAGAGTACCTGGGAGACCGGTGTCAGTACAGTAAGTAACTGCACTCGAGAATGTTTTTATATTGTTTCTGTTGTATTGTCTGTATGGATTCTAAACTACCTTTTATATTCCATGCAAAAAAATGAAGCAAATAAAGGTCATGTCAACTTTTCACAGAGCAGTGTTCTACAGTGTGATCAAAAATCTCCCATTAGAACCTGGCACATGAGGAAAAAAATGTGACTCTTTTCTCCTTCTTACTGTCTTTAAGGTAAATGTGAAGGCTTCTGCGAGAATGGCGGAACTTGCTTGCAAACCTCCAACGGCACCAAACTTTGTCTGTGCCCAACCGAGTACATCGGGTACCAGTGTGAGGTGGACAAATGTCAATTCTGCGGAACGGGCAAATGTTTGACATCACCCTCAGGGGAGGTTTCCTGCAGGTAAAGCATCCTGTGGGAGGTGGTCTCTGCACAAAATCAAATAGACTTGGATTTGTAAATATTTGTTGACTTTTATTTTGAACTGCTTCTTTGCCCATTGAGTATTTGAAATACCCAAATGGGCAAAGTCATCTGCCAAGCTACAGTTTGTGCTTCCTAAAAGTGCGCAGCATGGAATACATCATTCAAAAACCATGGAAATTATTATGCTGCAACAGTATCTGCTCTAATATAAAAATATTTTTTCTGTGTTTGTAGCTGTCCTAATGGTCAGATCCAACCCAGCTGCTATTCCTGTTTAAACTACTGCACACATGGACAGTGTTCAGTAGACAATCGCACACTGCTGCCTCAGTGCACGTAAGATCCCAATAGTCTTTTTTTTTTTTTTCTGTCTCTACTAGCAAACTTTCACACACATCTACTGTGTAACTCTGCACTTAGGTGTCCTGCTGGATGGAGGGGATACAGATGTGAAGTTGCAGCTACTCCTATAGAGTCGCCTACTTCTAGCGGCAGTAAGTCAGACAGTTGCTGACAGTCAAAGTTTGTTTATAAAACATGCACTTTGGTCCTGTTTGCTTATCGTTATTTGTTCTTTCACAGGTACAGCGTCCATCGTCATCCCAGTGCTTCTGCTGCTGTTGCTGGCACTGCTGGTGGTTGGTGCCATCTTGTGGTACAAGCGGAGAATGCGCGGGTGAGTCCTAGTTTGGGACACTTGGTTCTTTTTTTAATTCAGACTCCATTTGTCATGTGGTCCTCACACCTTTCTAGCTTTTCTTTCTCTCTCTTACCTTTTGATAACCATCTATTTCCCTGTCTCCCAGGTCTCTATGCCCGGGCAAATCTCGTTCTCAGTGCTCGCGGTAACTTTATAGGGTTACATAATTCACCTGTTGACCCACAATTCCTCTCCTTTCCCTTCCCCAAAATATAGTCATACTACCTTTGCTATGCTTTTTGTCTATTTTTCCATTATGTTGTTCAGTGCAGAAATCTTTCCATTGTCCTTGCTTGCCATCTTCTGTTTGCCTTCCATTGGGGTTTCGGACCCAATAACACAGGGACCTTCTGACTCTGGAATATCTTTGGTTGTGCACGAATAGTTGAAATTTTATGTCCTCCTGATGTCTCCATACATTTCCTTGTCTAGTAAATGTTAGGCTTAGGCAATGTGCTTGCAGAGTAAAATGTATAACTGTGCATCTATGAAAAATGTTTAAATGCTTGCAAACAGCCGAATATTTGCAATGTAATCCAGCATTCTCCACGATGGACATGCTGCAGTATATTCCATAGGTTTGATCAAATGGCCTTTTGACACAAAAGCTCATTTGAAAACCTTTGATCAATGTTGTCTTGTTTGTGTTGACTGTAATAGCCAGTGTTGAGTCTGGTTTATGATAAGTTATGACACCTTTTTAGCCACTGTAACTTGTTTTATTTAGTGTTTTTCCTCAGATTAGCACTTCATCTTTAAAAAAAAAAAACGGGTCTGAATCTGTTTCTAAGTAAATTTTTTATTTGTTTTTGTGCAGTGCCAAGGGCTTCCAGCACCACCGAATGACTAATGGAGCCATGAATGTTGAGATTGGGAACCCTGCCTATAAGATCTATGAAGGAGACCCCGATGATGACGCTGGGGAGCTCCTGGATTCCGACTTTGCTTTGGACCCAGACAAGGTAACAAAGCTTTAAAAAAGAAAAACAAAACAAAACTATTGTTTCATAAAAACCATTTCCACATATGTGTGTGGTGGTGTCTAACCATGCACATGTTTTCAGATTTATGAGCCTCTTTTTGAGTTTTTTAGGAATTGGTTTTGGAGTTATCAGAGAGAGTATAAAACATGGATGAAGCAGTGCATTAAACTTTCATTCTGTCTGAAGAACATGGACGATGGACAATCGCTGTGTTACAAAAAGTCTTTCTGTCCTATAGAAGTCTATTGGACAACAGCTTTCTGGGTTGACCTCTGTAAACACACTTTTGCTGAGTTCATGGGATCACTTACTCATTTGGGTCATATTGAATTTAAAAGTAAAACCCAAACGGTCATGTCATGGTATCAACGTCCACTTTTGGTAACGTTTGTGGGAATTATATTTTGAAAATGATGTGAGTCATATACGAGAGCCCTCACAACTGCCTCTAAAGTCTTGTGCTTTACAAATCGTTGGCAGCTGTGGCTCAGGTGATAGATTTGTCTTCCAATTAGAGTTTTTGATGGATTAATCCCTGACTCCTCCTGTCAATGTGTCAAATGATCCTTGAGCAAGCTACTGAACTCTGAGTTGACTCCAATGCATCCACTGGAGTGTGACCGTGTTAATGTTAGATAAAAGTGCTATATGAATGTGTGTGATTTGGTGAATGAGACTTGTATTAGGAGGCTTTGGGAGTTGTGTCAGGGAGGGCTACTCGCTCTGGTGACCCCTTGTAAATAAGGGGAGCAGCCAAAAGTAGCTTGTATGCTAGAGTCCTCATGGACACCAGATTCAAACCGCAGTTAAACAATTTTCACCACCATCATAGAACAATAACTAAGGAATTCTCTATTAAGTCTTGAGTGCTTGAAAAGAAAGCAGCTGGACTTTTTTTGGTTCATGAAGACATTTCCCCGACTAAAGGACTAAATACCTGTGACTCAACACGAGTACCTTTAGAACTGAAGAAGCCTTTTGGAGGAGAGGTGAAGTACAGCTGCCTTCTTTACAAGCACTTGAGACTGCCATGACCTGGATGACTGCAAACCTCTATTAACTGACACTTTGACACTGTTATGGCAGCACGTATTGGCAAAACACTTTACTAAGACCTTGTGTGTCTGTAACTCATCCATCTTGTTTTGCATTTGTCGTGTTGTAGCAAAGCATAGATAATTATTCTCTAAACAGACGAAGAAACGTTTTTAGTGGAAAGGCACCTACTAGTTTGTTGGGCGCAGATAATTAGTGACCAGACTCCCAGAAACAGGTAACCAGACATATAAAACATAACAAAACCACAACTATCTGCCAGGGTTCCAGCACTGAGCTGGAAAATGTGTTTTTATATGGGTGAGCTGTGCCTATTTTATTACACAAAATACATTAACTGCTTCTTTCACATTTACTGGATCTCTGCCTGAGTCACCAAGTAATTTTCTTCTCCCCACAGCCCACCAACTTCACGAACCCAGTGTATGCCACCCTGTATATGGGTGCCCACAACAGCCGCAACTCTCTGGCCAGCACTGATGAAAAGAAGGAGCTCCTCTCCCAGGTCGATGAGGACATGAGCGACCCCCTGGCATAGACCTCGGCATGGACTGAATTCTGCCAACATTGCCCTGCCTTGCCCAACCCAGAGCCAACAGGCTCACTCATTTTATGCCTTTACCAACTGAAAAGAAAAAGCAACAAAAAAAAAAAACTAGAACACTGTATAAAATGTATAAAATGAAGGACTACTTTTTTAAGTGATTGCAGTATTATATTTTGTTCTTTGACAAAAAGGAAAAAAAAATCCGCTGGTGATGGAAAAGAAACCATTTTATAGACATTTTATTCAGTTCTTTTTAATTTTGCTCACTTCCTCACAGCTCTCTCTCTCTCTCTCTCTCTCACACACCTCTCTCACGCATATAGCCACTACCTCTGTGCAAATGTAAAAGATACAAATGGCAGTGGAACAGTTTTTATTTTTTATTTTTGTATGAATTGTATTGGGTGGGGTGGGGGGTGGGGGGTATTTTTGATCCATCCTAGAAAATGTTGCCGAGTCTTTGTTGTTCATGAAAGAGAGACATGTCAGTGCTCACTATGAATGCTTCCTGGATGCTGGTTCAGCTCAGTCGTTCACATTTTGTGCATATGTACGTTTGCTACTGGAGGTCTTAGGGGCTGAGAGAGAAGAAGAGATGATGTTTAACTGCACATGCACACACGGGAGACATGGCATCGCAGACAGCATCTGCTGTGCTGTTGCAAAGAACTACATTCAAGTGATTGTCTTTTACCTCCTTGCACAGACTAAAGTTATATATTTCCATATATATGAACCTATTAACAAAGTGTCTTGAAAATATACCCAGGAATACAAACATCAGTAACAAATAGCAGTCTGGACTTTTTAAGGTTTTTTTTTTTTTCTTCTTCTTTATTCAAGTCATTGTATAATTGACATATGTTGTGTCAGCGATGAATGAGTCCGTGGCTGTGTGTGAGTGTGTGTGTGCGCTGGATGAAGATGATTGTAATTAAGTCCACATTCCAGGATGAAAAGTCTGGGATGATATCCGTGGCCTTGGCTTAGCCTACTGCAGGACACTCTGGGCAGGAGCTGGGCTTTGTTCTGAAACTCCTCTATAAAGTTCTCCTTGGGAGTGAAGGCAAGCTTCTGTCTTCACCGAACAAAAAAAACAACCTGTCACCAATAATTGGCTGAGAACGGTTGCATTTTGCATTTTTACTTTTGATTGTAAACATACTTTCAGGAAAGGCCAGGGAGACCGTTTGATGGTACGTACTTCTATGGGAGACTGATTTTTTTTTTTTTTTTTCTTTTCTCCTTTTCTTCACTGTATGTAATTACATGGACATGTAATTTAGGTTAATGCTCATTGTTAAGTGCATTCCCAGGAAGGAGACTGATCAGCTTCCTGATAAGCATTCCTGTCTTGATTCCTTTGCTTTGCTGCTAACCATCTGTCTGCCAGCCTGGATTTTAGTCTCGGAAGTGTCGCTGTCTGTGTCTCACTGCTCACCGTGTTGCTTTTATTACCTGAGCTTGTCAGCCATACCTGCCATATCACTGCATGGTG
>VUQJ01029737.1:17616-29539 GCA_015108635.1 Andinoacara biseriatus
TTTTTTTTCAAACAACTCCAGAAAATCTGGAAACACTTGAGCAGTTAAACTTTGTTTTAAAGCTGAAAATGTCTATTAGAGCTACAAAATTAGCAAATACGAATGACGCGTTCCCATAACCTTGTATTTCAGCTGCCAGTAGTGGTGCACAAAAACAGAGAAATTCAAGGCTTTGAGAACGTGATCACGGCAACTGTGGAACACTTAACAACGAAGAAGTTAAAAAGTAGCCATCAAGGTTACAATACAATGGTCAACAAGCTCTTGAGTTTGTAGAATATCACACATGATGGTTGTGACAGGAAAAAAAAAAAACTGGATGCAGACTATATTCTCTAAGTTTGACTGTGTTTTTTTCTTCTAGAGCCTGTTGACCAAATAGCTGGTGAGCACACTGCGGATGACATTTAGCAAAGACAAACATGGCGGACACTGCTGACAGGTGAGAGGTAAATAAACAATGGACAACATGCAACACGTAATAGGAAGGGGTGAGGATGGTACCCATCTCTAAGGGTACTGTTATGCATTAAAACTGCACAGAAATGCTCTGAAAATGCCGTTGGTGTCCTTAGGCAGACCTTGTAGAAACTTAAACGTCTGAATTCTTACTTAACGGCTGTTTTAAAAGCAGGCAAGTCGTTTCTCAGCAATACTACGCTAACTAGCTTCTTGGTATTTCTCTAACCTTTAAGTTAGCTATCTTTATGTTGTTTGCTAAAGCAAATTTTAGGGGTTTTCTTTGTGTGTTTGTGTTTCTTTGCTTGCATCTGAAGCACTAGCTGAAGCAGCTGACATCACTGTAGCAGCACACAGGAGCTGGAGGGCCAAGCAGGCCAGGTTTCAGCCAGGCTACCTTTCTTACCCTCTCTTAGGAGTGAGAAATACTGTCATTAATCTTCTTTTCAGCTGGAGGGGGTAGAATAAACAGTGGTGGTTGAGGAAAGAAGAGTCAAATGTTAGCCGGAAAACCAACACCAAACAAGTTAGTCTCATGGAATAAGGCAGTGCTGATAAAAAAAAAACAAGTCTGTTAGCCAAACCTCTTTATATTCAGTCTGTTGGTATAACTTAACTTAAAGGAATTATGGCATAATAATGCAAAGCCTATTGTGTCATGCATGATGTTCTACACATGTTCACAGTCAGGACTGTACGTGCGAGCGCGTCAACATATTTTACACACAAAAACATGTTGGCACTCAGTACAACTTTCTCTGCGCCAGGCAAAGAGGTTTGGCTGACTCCTATCACCAGACACCCAATAGGAGTCTTCTCAAGTAGAACACAAACAACCAGTGACGGCCCAAGTTAGTCATCAGTAGTCGTAGTTGGAGTAGGTTGGGTTGGTATGACAGGAATCATGCTGCATGCATTGGGGTGGTGGTAGTAGCGGAGAGGGGGAGGTCGAGATGCATATGAGAGACACCTGGTCAACCTTGGCATTAAGGGGGAAGGGCTAGCAGTTGGCGTCGTCACAGAGGTTGGCTTCACAGAAGAAACGTGAGCCGCGTTTAGCAGTGCGGGCCGTGAAGGGCACGCTCTTCAGTACTGGGGGAGGAGTGGGAGGAAGAGAAAACATGTCACACCTGAGACACTAGCCTTAAGGGGGAGGGGCAAACCTTGTAAAAGCCTCACGTTTTTAATAAGGTTAAGGACATGTCCTGAAAGCCATCCACTGGATTAAAAAAAAAAACTCTGTTAGAGCTCTGACAGTAGTGACACATAATCATTATTATTATTATCCCTAAAAGTATTATAATGAAGCAACATTTAGATTATTTACACTTTAGACAACGATTAATGATCACCACAAAAACATCAGTTAGTGCTATGCTGAGGCTGTAGATGCAGTTTTTGTTTCTCCCAATAAAGGTTCAAAATGACGTACATTGTTATATGATTTAACTCTGGCATCTCCACATGTTAGATGCAGGAGAAGCAATTCCACATTGCCCAGTCAATTTTCACTGAGAACGACCGTGTCTTTACAAACAGAATGCTACTATTACTGTGCTATTCTAACATATTACATCCATGTCTGTCCAGACTGATATACAATGAGTAATGAAGATAATTCATATCTGACCAAATGTGAAATACACTCCCTATCTCCCCAGCCACAGGTGCTGGAGGCTATCATAGATCCTACTTATCACTATCCCAATTTACTGAATTTCTCGAGTGCTGGCCTTTCTGAAAACATGCACTCTGAGGCTCAGCAGCATACCACCAGACTAGACAGCATGTCATGGAACAACCACTGCTATATGCTGTGCTCCAGATGTGCTGGTGTCTGAACTACGTAGCACAAGGTGCACTTCAAAGGAGCTGAACAGTGAATGACCACAGTCATCCGTAACCTGGGCACACCGGGGCTGCTGGCACGCACACGGATTCTTTTTACAGCTCTGTCTGGCCCACCTGTGATGATGTCTTCAATAGTGCCATCCTTGCCCTCGTACACGGGCCGGTGGTCTTTGGCTTGCCGCCTGCGCAGCTCTGCAATCAGCTCCTGCTGCTGATGCCTCTTTGTCTGGGCCTGGACCTGAAAGAGCGGAAAGGACATTTGTACTTCGCTGTACTTCTTGGCCCAAGACGAGGCTTTATTTAGCATTGAATAAATATGTGATTGATTTCATTCAGCTCAGCGGCATGCACTTGGACTGTACCTTAGGATCACGCTGTTTGGCCTCCTTAGCCAGTAACTTTTCTCTCATTACTTCCTCTTGCTTTTTCCTCTGTTCATTTTCTTCCACTGCATCCTGTTGAGAAGAGAAAACGTGACACATCTGTGACAAGAAACTGCAGTAGAAATAAACCCCAGTCAACAAACTTGCAGTGAAGAATAGAGAAAACAGTTCAAAAGTTGTGCATAAACAGGAAAGGCATGCTTTACTAAACACGACCACGAACACACTTTAAATGAAAGGGTCGACATACGGGGAAAGTTAGGTGAAAGAATCCATTAGTGCCATAAATTTGACACTGCAGAAATTTACTAATTAGCTGTGCGGGGCATAAAGAGTGGCCATCAAATTCATCATCAAACTCTCTCCAAGAAACCAAAAAACCTCAGTTATATATTGTCGCTAGCTCACCAAGAAAAAGACAGTGATTTCATAGCTGGCAACAAATTATTTAAAGCTGCTCTTTCTTCTTTAATGTCTTTAAGCTCTACAGGAGATCCAGCTTTTCCTGTGTTAATTTAGAGCTGGTTTTGAAATTGTAACCTTCTCTTTCTCGCTAGTTTGTTTAGTACTGTGGCTTTATTTCTCCTCTTGGCTGCTCTGTTTGTTATTTTTGGCTTCTGCTCTCACTTAAGTTAGATTAAAGCTTCTATGTCTGGCAATGAAAAGCCTTAAAAAGTGAAGAAACTAACTTCTCATATTCTGTTACTCTAGGTAACAAGCCCGTGTCAAGTCACATGAACACACGCAAACAGACACAGGAGTCCAGAAATCATTGTGTTGCACATTTCCTTGAGCAGATCCCATAAATCCAAATAGAGAACAATCTCAGGAAGTGTGCTGTGTGTTGGGGCAGGGCGAGGCTGTCCGGAGGTAAAGGGGAGGAGGGATGGAGGGGAGAACCAGTCTAAACAGCACAGCTGCAGCTCTAAAGTCAGGCCCAGCTGGCCTTTCCTGTTTTTTGGCCTGGGACTATACGCCACGTCCTGTGCCACAGAAGCAGCCAAAGCTCTGCCCTGCTCTGCTCTCAGCAGGACTGACAGCAAACCAGGGAACTTCCCAAATTACCAGCTGAGAAGGCTGCGCCCTGTCAGGACAGAAGCGAGGAAAGCTACAAAGATGTAGCTTCTGCTTTGTATCCTCACCTTGTAGGCCTTGATGAAGCGCACAAACACAGGGAAGAACACGGAGGGTGGAGTCGTCTTGGCACTTTCTCCAAAGTAGCTCACCACACTGTTAAAGGCTTCCTAGAATTGGGAAAGAGAATGTTTGTAAACACTGTCGGGTTAGGAGTCGTGAGTGGCTGTGCATCAGATGTCAGTGAGATGAATGTGGGAGAGAGGTTTCATTTTCATTCGTTCCAGTAGATGCTTTGAGGTTTTGGAGGTGAGGACGTTGTTTGGATACCTCTGCTGTTTTTGCGTCTTTCTGTAGCTTGTCCAGTTGTGAGTCACTAGCCTGGACAAAACTTTTCAGGACTGAGTGATCGTGGAGACTGCACTCTCTCCGGATAAGGTCCATGCCTTTCCCCAGCTCTCGAACATCCAGCAGGACGTTTTCCAGAGACACTTCACATGCAGACAGTAGAGCATATTATGTAGTATTTCAATAATTTCTGTGTCTCCAAATGGTTACTGACAGAGTTTAATATTTGGTCCATGCTCACCTGCTGCAGCTTTGTCCACAAAGTGCAATTCATTGTAGAAGTTTGCCAGTTCAGAGTACTTCTCCTTCACTATAAGAGCTATGTAGTGGAGCAACGTCATCTTTCTGTCTGTAGACTTAGTGTCCAGAAGCTGTGTAATAAAAAAAAAAAAAAAAACATTATTAGAAAAAGTAATTGAACAATAAACTTTATGGCACATTTTTGTGCTGACTGGCATTGCAATAAACTTCACTCCTCATTACTCACCAGATCAAGACTTTGTAATTTGAAACCATAAACACAGCCTCGTTTGCTGCTGTTCATGTAGTTTCCTAGGGCTAAGATGATCTACAAGTAAGCCAAAAGAACTGAGTGAATATGCATAAAAAATACAAACGCTGCTGTTGTGAAAACACCAAGTAAACAAACACATCTTACTTCAAGCATTCGCTTGAGCTTTGGTGAGGACTTGATTGAGCCAGAAGCAGCAATGATGGCGTTGAGCTGCGGCGTGAGCATGTTCACGTTGTCAGCAAAGTTTCCAACAAAGGTGATAATGTTCATTCTCTGCGTCAGCCTCTCAATTTTGCTGAATAATAACATGAAGCGGTCTTCCTCTGCTAACTGATCCAGCGGACGCCGTTCACGCTCGTACTGACGCAGCACCTTCACTTCTGCGTCGCTGGGCAGGAAACGCATCAGGCACTCCACAAAGTCAACAGGTAAAGCCTTGAGGTCAAATCTGAGTAAAAATAACAGGTTGCCAGTGACTCACTTTACAGAAAATTCTTAAAGTATTGCCTATATGTTCAAGAGAGGCGCATACTTCTCTATCGCTTTGCAGATCTCTTCTGTGGTCTTGTTAGCCTTTCTCAGTGTGATGGCTAAGTTCTTGGAGCGATTGGCGTCCAGAAGTGTGACTTTGTTTGCTGCCTTCTGAGCTACTTTGCTCTTTGGGCAGGAAAGATCCACAACTGGACCCTGTGCTCTCGTCTTAAATAGCTCTTCAAACCTCTCCAGGTCCAGCTCCTGCACATGAATGACACTCAGCTAACTTGTTGTAAACTTAAGTATGTTATTAACCTGGTATTACCTTGTATTACCAAGCTACTAAAACCCAACTCTGACCAAACCAGCCCTATCCTGATGAAACCTGAGATTTCGGGTATTAAAATCCAAAACTTGCATTGCGATTACTGCTAATTTACCATTTTCTGTTTGGGACATTTAACATCAAGATCTAAATCTAAACAAAATAAGTTTTAGCTGTTTGATTTACCTCTAGCACACGTTCATCATCGATCTCGTTGAAGACCGTGCCATTGATCTGATTGGGTTTCAAGGCCGTCCAGTTAAACACAGGCAAGCGGAACTTCGTCTTTATGGGCTTCTTGATTCTGATAGCTGTGGTGAAGTAATTGTTAAATGAATTATAATGCAAATGGAACTTTTACACTGCACTTCTACTATAATATATAATTCACCCATTCTCACATGCACATTCAAACCAGCACCTTTTTTCCATGCCTAGGTGCTTTTAACCTAACATTCACACACTCGCACTCTGAGGGATGCATCGGGGCCAACTCAGGGTTCAGTATCTTGACCAAGGATACTTCAACACACAGACCAGAGGAGCCAGGGATTGAACCACCAACCTTCTAATTAGTAGACACCTCCTGAGCCACAACAGCCTCCCACAATCCCAAACTCTACTGTGAACATTGGAATTGAAGGCAAAGATGTTCAAGTTTAATTTTGTGTGCACACTCACCTGACAGACCCACACTCAAGAAGACAGAAGGAGAAGCTTCTGGCAGAGGAGGAGCAAGGGGAGGAGGAGGAGGTGGTGGTGGTGGTACTGGCGCACTTGGCCCTGTAATTAATATAGAAGTGAATAATACTATACTCACGGCATGTTTTGCAACTTCTTATGTTCTACGAGGGGTTGCCACCTGACACTGTCTAAAAACGTATTTTTTATGTTAAAACCTCTTTAATGATAAAGTCTAGTTATGATAAAAGGCTGGAAAGTGCTTCCCTGCAGTCATTCTGCACACAAAGGAAATGAGCCTTATGTTTCCCTTTCCTGTCTGGCTTAGGAGAACACTGCTGTGACCCATCACTTGGTTTGGCACAAAGTAACAAAGACAGGGAACTGAAAATAGACCTGCTCTGAGGGTCTACCAATGATAAAGTCAACTTTCACACACATATGTATATATGAATCACAAGACTATTAGTCTCAGTCTCATCACCTGAAGATGGCAGAGGAGGGGGAGGGGGAGGAGGTGGTGGTGGTGGAGGAGGCGCTTCGCTAGCTGGTGGTAAACTGGTATCAGGTCCTCCTAGTTCTATCAACCCAGCTGTTGAAACCAAAGACAGCTGCCCAATGTCCCCCAAAGGTATCCCAGCGCCGCCAACGCCCAGCGGCTCGATGGCAATGTCTCCATCCGGTTTCTTGTGCAAACGGAGGGTGCCCTGCTGTTCGAGCTCCAGCAGACGCTTCTCGATGTTGAAATGCCTCTGAAATGCAGCATCCTTCTCCTTGATCATCCTCCTCAGGGTGTTAACCTGGGTGCTGGTTGACTCGTATGTCTCCTGAGCAGTCAGCAGGGGGCGATAAAGAGCACAGTGCAGTGACTCCACAAGCTAAACAAACATCCTGTCTCTTTGTGACCTAATTTGCTAATACAGCAATTTAGCCACAAGCATATGAACCAGATTTCTGCCGGCACATTAATTGAAGCCTTTATGATGCAAGGAAAGCAAGAAATATTACATCATCACGGCTATGGCTTACCCGTATTACATTAAGCTCCTTATCTTTCTGAAGGAGCAGCTTCTCCAGATCAGCTACTTTCATCATTGTTTCATTCTCAACCTCCAGAAGCTTCTCAGTCACCTGGGAAAGAAGACGGAACAACAGAGAGATGAGAGAAGGAAAGAATTGATCCATACAGTGGGCATCTTTCCCAGCTTCACTTCCCCACCTCTCCTTTCCACACACTGCATCATCAGTGAGAAATAAGATACAGCAAGCAGGATGATGCAGCAAGAACATGACACAGCTTTTAGTTTTGATTCTACACATCTTGCAAAGGAATTCACCGAGAATGTTCACCCTCTCCCTCCCCCATCATTTCTGACCTCTGAGAGCAGAGTTTGTTATGAAATTCCTAGAATGATGTCAGGGGCTGCCTACGACCTTTCCATGTGAAGAAGGTCTTTGCAAAGCAGCGTGGGATGCAAAGGCAATAGCCCAGAAAGACTGAGCCAACACAAGAACAATAATAAGATTGTTTCACGCACTCTATTTTCCAGCATTCCCCACCCAATTATTATACCGAACCACTTGTGAAGTGCAAACACCGAGTAGATTTCTAATTGCCATGTAGAAACAGCCAACTTAAGTACATAGTTGGTGAGCCACAACAATCTCATAAATGTGCATAGAGAGCAGTGTTGGTGGTCCAGACTGGGTGGTGCACTTACATGGGACAGGTGCTCCTCAAGTTCCTCTACCTTCTCCAGCGCCGCATTCTTGGTTTCTGCGTCTTCTAGCAGGCCACCCACATCAAATACGTTATCAAGGTAAGCCTGGATCTGCACCGACAGCTTGTCACTCTCCGTATGTTTAGATTTCTGACACGAGAGGATTAAATTCAGAATTAGCGGCACCCAACAAATATTCTCCACGTACACAATGAGAATGATCAGCCCACTTTAAGCACAACATTATTTCTTTACCTCCAAGAAGTCATCCAGTCCCAGTTTGGTGAATTCATATTGCAGATGCACTCTGAAGTTCATGTCCTCGACTGAGTGGACCACAATGTTGATGAACTGCATGCAAGCAACCTGGAGAACAAATGCAAACAGACATCCGCTCAATACTACAATTTATATACTTGATATTAACATGTAACCTGTATCTGGATGCACTATCTTGAAACTGATACACAGTCCGTTGGTTTTTGCTTATATACCTGCTATAAAAGTGTGTTTTCCCTCATGTAGATATCCATAATTATTTGGTTTGATGGATATACACACATTCATACGAAAAAGGATACATCTATACTTAACAGAACATGTGTCTCACCATGAAGTCAATGTTTCCCTCCTCACTGCGAAAATAATCCATCAGCCTCTCAAAGCGATGCTTCTCTTTGCAAACCTGAAATACAAAATGCGAAGCAACACAAAGATTTTTTCTTTTCATATGTAGTGATTGGTTTCGAAGGTTTAACAAAAAACTGATTTAGACAAGAGTAGGGAATTATCATCTATAGTTATGCAATAAACTCAAGCCCACTACATTTTTCTCTTTGGCTTTTTAAAATGATTTTCTTTTTATAGTTTTTTGGAGAGTATTTTTTTTTCTGTCAATGTCCGCCACAAAAATACATTAAACCAGAAAAAAGAACATTTCTTTTGCAGGTGCAAAAAATGCACATCCATATCTTGCAATCCTAAAATATTGTAGTTGTGGAACTAAAACTTGACTATTTGTACAGCTCCAGCTGAACAGCATACGTGGCCTTCTTCTTGTAGGATCTCAGAAACCTGTCGCTTTGTGTTAATGCATAATTTTGGAAAATGACCAGAATTAGCATGTTGTTTTCCACTAGAGAGTTGATTAGCTCTTGCATCTCCCTGAGGCTTTCGACTACAAGGCAATTTGTCCAGTTCCGGAGGTGATTGCGCAGGCAGAAACTAAAAGGCTAAGCAAATCTTTGTGGTCCACTGGTTTCCACTGGGGAGTTGATTCTTATGATTGTTCAAGGTTAGCTAACATCTGGTATCTTAACGAGTCTAATAATCTCAGACAAGGCACCGTAAAGCTTTGCTTACACCCTCAGTAGACAAAATCTCCCAGAGCTTCTCAGCTTTCAGCCCTATACACTGGACCTTTATGCCTTTATGCATGTCAGTGATGTGGGAAATTAGGGCAGTTATATTGATGTTACTTAGATTTTATTTAGCATATTCAGTCATAGCTGGGTTAGCAATATATTCCAACTTCATTACGATTATATCAGCTTGAGATGTTAATTGTAAAAAATTGATCAAAAAGTTGCAATAGGCACCTCTTTGAAGTTGTCAAACGCTGACAGGATGATCTCATGACCTCCTCGGACGAGACAAACAGCAGCCAGCAGCTCAAGGACCAAAGCTTTTGTCCTGAAAGTGCAGGAGAGACATTCATCAGAACAACTCTCACTCATAACTCATTTTTATATCTCCTATCAAAAGCTTAATCCTTATGAACATACAGGGGTTGAAAGCTATAATCCATATTAAAGTCTGAAGCTTCAGCAGGCGTTTCAATTCTTTTTACATGTTTACCCTCATAAACTTCATTATGAAGTAATCAGTCCCAGTGGTTTACCACTAATCTCCCTTTAGAAAACATTCCCTTAACAACTAGTGTATACACCTCTGATCCTTAACTTCAGAGAGCAGCAGAGCTCCATGGAGAATGGGAAGCATATCGTATAAACTGGCTGCAGGGATTTCCCTATTGTTTGACCCAGCCCTGCTTTTATGCAGGTGGGGTCCTGAGTTCTTACCGTGGGTTCTTATTGTTCAAGCTGAGAGCAATTTCATTGACTGCATGTGCATGAGACATGACCATATTGAAACCATACTGCATGGAGAGAGAGAGAGAGACAGACAGACAGAAGAGGATGTGGTCAAAAAAAACCTGCATAAAGGTGCAGCACTTGACTGCACCGGAAACATATCATGCTCCAAGTTTATGAAACATAACTAATTATGGGGTGTTGGTACCTGATAGTTCATGATCGCTCTCAGGCACATGATGCACACATGCACATCATCCTTTTGACTCACGAGGCGGGAGTTCTTGATGGTTTTGCTATTCGTGGCCGAGCCATAGCTGCAACAGATCCAGCACGTTAAAGTAAATTGAAATAATGTTCTTGCTTCTATTCTGTTAGTCAAACATAGCTCCGAAATATTTTGTATGACTTGTGTTTTTAAGTGTGTCACAGAGAGAGACCGAAAGAGAAAATTACAGAGAATGAGGTCTAACAGAAAAAAACTTAGATGGCTTTTGAGGTTACCGATGCATTATGGGAGATGCCTGGTTTCCTCGTTGCTGTTAACAGACTGAAGCTGTACACAGACTGCTATTATGTAACTACATCGCACAGTCATTTCATGGCAACTGTACTGGTGAGGTTTATAATGCCTATAACCATGCCTCAAGAATATCTTTTTAGTGTGGAAAAAAAAACATGTTTTAACTTATACCAACACAAAATCAGTAGCAATTTATGTTATGCCTGAAATCTATTCTTGTGGACTATTTTTTCTGCACCCTAGTAATGTACATGTTTTCCAATCAGACTTTATATCCTATGTGTTTCTGAGTCGTGTCTATACAGTGGTGAAGAGGAAAATCACAACTGTCCAACATATGTTGCTGCTCGGAGCTGGATGTCATCTGTAGACAGTGCAGATGCACATCTGGGCAGATGAAGGAGAACCGTTAACAAAGAGAGACAGACAGCACTATAGGCCAGAGACTTTCAGTTTCTCTCTGCGGAGGAAAACCTTGAAGTCAAGAAAGAGGTCACAGACCTAATAACTTATAGCTCAGGCATTTTTCTGTAATCCAACTGTACTAAGACAATGAGCTTGCATGCAAATACATGTATATAGCATTCAGGTTTAGCAGAGCAAGGCAATAACAGAGAAAGCTAACAGCGGGGAAGCTTGCTTAGCAATACATACCGGAGAACAGACTGGCGGGCAGAGCGCACCAGTGTGTTGCAGAAGGGTTGGGCGCCCATTTGGTGCAGATCCTCTATGGACCTGCTCCAAGATTTAGCCTTGTCCAAGAAGCTATCCTCCCCATTTTCCAGCCCCTCAAAATCCAACCTGGGCCACAGACAAACAGAGAAGCCAACAGAGGCACAGGGGTGGGTGTAGATGAGAGGCATGGGGGAGGTTAGGTTCGCAAGGCAGCTTAGTAGAGAGCCAGGCATTATCACAAGAACTGTCATCAAGCTGCACGATAAAGCTCAGCACACAGATTTTGTCTCACTCAGGGAAAGTATAGATCAGCACTCAACCATGTAGCATCTTTCCACAAACTCATTCAGGTTCCAAAGTATGCAACAAGACACAGAAAATACATCCAAAGAACTAATACTACAGGCTCTAAAAGACCTAATGTGTTAACTCAGCAGCTGGATTTACAGCCCAACCCAGTTCCTTAGGAAAGGTTTGGTCAAGAGGTGTGTGTACAGTATGTGTGTGTGTATGCTTTTGTGTGTGTGTGTGTGTGTGTGTGTGTACTCACATGACAGCACACTGAGCGAAGGAGAGGTACTCTACAAGGACATCAAGACCTCTGTTTTCATCATTGAGGAACTCCCTGACCCACCTGTGACGCATGAGAACAGAGAGAGGTTAGCAGGGCACCAAATCCAAAACACACCCTTATCCTTTAGGACTGCATGTTACCCAGTAATGGAGCACAGAGAGAGAGAGAGAGAGAGAGAGAGAGAGAGAGAGAGAGAGAGAGAGAGAGAGAGAGAGAGAGATAGAGAAA
>VUQJ01029737.1:34130-53285 GCA_015108635.1 Andinoacara biseriatus
CACTTTTATAAAAAAAAAAATTTTTTTTCTGCTTTTTTTTTTTTTTTTTTTTGTCAGTGATCTGATATTAACTCTAAAAGCAAAAACAAAAAAGAGATGAACAATAAGAGGTTGTTCCAAATTGTTCCCTATCACTGGTCACTGATTAAAAACCCAGTGTAGCTTCTGCTTATTAATTTAAAGTGTATGCATTTGCTGTTTGTTTATAAACAAGTGCATTTGCTGGCCAGATGAATTTAAAATAATTTTGATAATCGTAGAGTAGACAAACATTACCTTCTTATTTTGAAACTTTTCATGATTTTTTAAAAAAAAACACACATTTTTGACATAAAACACCCCAAATGATGAAAAAATAAGCCTGGATATCTTCTTTCAGCATATGCCCCAGCCCCAAAGCTTGCTTTGTTTTCTCAGCCAGTCCATACGAAAGTAGAGCAGAGGGACAAACAGAGCTAAGAGCAAGGTCTCCTTTTGTAATAATTTAATTCTGAATTACTGGAAAACATGCAGACCAGATGCATGCACAGATACTCCTTTTAGTAACGGCAAAATAAAAAATAGCAATGAAAACTCTGACTGTTGTTTTTGCATTGAATTGATTCATTAAAAGTGTAAAAAAAAAAGTGACTAAAAAGTGAATAAATGACAAGAAGAAAAGCCACTCTGAGCAATGTTCAGCTGTCAGATGGAGCCTCAGGTACTATCAACAAATATAGGTGAGACTCTCTGCACATGTGTCAAAAACAACTGTAAAGTTTTAGGCTGAATGATAGAGTGGAAAAAGGCAAGGGGGGGGGTGTCTTTTCTGACCAGATTTGGGTAATTTGAGCCAAGTAACCCAATTTAGCTAATTTCATTTCACTTTCTCCCACAGTGATATTATCTGGCGCTTCCTGTGTTTAGAAGAAGCTAAAAGAAGCTGAAGGAGAGGGGGCAGGAGCCTTTTATAATTCTGAAATCACCGGAGCGTTTTAAAGGGAAAATACTACAGATATGCCAAAAATCTTTGGTGCTTGTTGCCCACATACTCTCTCCTCCAGCATGGCCTTTCTTGTTTGACCTGAGACTGGAATGACAAAGGATTCAGTGTGGAGCTTTGTTTTGATTTGGTGCCGTGCCATTCTCATCCTTTGACATTTGAGCCAACTTTTTTTTCCCCTCATAGAAAACCACTAACAATGGCTGGTGGGCAGGGTCAGTGTATGCCCTCTGGTGCTGTGTAAAGCAAAATCCAGCTGAACGCAACACCAGAGCACTGCACAGCCTGATGAACTGGTTCTATTGTCGCTGCTATCTCTCGAATCATTAGGTCCCGATTGTGAGCAAAGGGAGGTCATTCCAAACACACATGTTTGTGAGGCAAAATGAAAAACATCAACTCCTAACAGAACTAATGTATTTAAAAATGTTAAATGATCCAAAAAAAAAGTGTTACACAGAAATACAGACGTGGAAAATAAATGTAGCAGCAAAGATTTTGTCTTTAAAATATTTCTTCTTCCTATTTTTGTAAACTGAACTAATAAAGACCAAAAATCTTGATGTTGCAAAGCGGATCTATTGACAAGGTCGACCATGAGGGTATAAATTCTGAAACAGACATTTCGGTCATTAACAAAGGAAGACAGAGTTTTTAAAGAGTCAACAGTTTAAGTAGTTCGTGGGGTCATGTTTCTGGCTAAGGAGAATCCAGGAGAGCTGTCATGTCCTCAGCAGAGCACTAAGGTCACACGCAGACCCCTACAAGTGAGGGGATGTTTTGAAGAGCTCGTGGTCATTTCAGACTCCGTCTGCCCTGTGCTGGACAGCTTCCTAGTCCAAGATGATTTATAATCAGCCTGATGTTACCTTAATGACCTGCAAGTCCAACCAGAAGTCACCAGAGATACAAATCTGAAAGCATGACAAGATGTTTCCTCCATGGCTTTTCTCACAGCTTCATCATACCAACATGCACCAAACTAAATGGTTTTTAATTGTAGAGCTATGCCTGTGGAATTTCCTCAACCTGTTTGTTCTTGCAGAAGACAGCATGTTAGAAAAGAATTAACAGTTCGCACAAGGCAGAACTCCAGTTTTCTTATTTTCATGCAATAAATAAGAAAACGAGTTCTGCAGTGTGTGAACCGTTATTTTTTTTCTATGGTTTTAGATATTTTTTGGCTCTGCAACTGCCCCACATGGTGTTGATGATGTGCATGGGGTCAACAAATATGCAACAGAATCCTACGCAGCAAGATGCTTAAAACATGCTGTAGAATAAACTGATGTTTATTTTTTTTTTAGAGTTTGATAATATGGATTTAAATGAGTAAGCCTCCTCTCAGACTGCAGACTGCAGGCTATCAGGCTTTCTTGTGGTTCCTAGAGCTTCTAAAAGTAGAACGGGAGGCAGAGCCTTCAGCTATCAGGCCTCTCCTGTGGAACCAGCTCCCACTCTGAATTTGGGAGACAGCCACCCTCTCTAGTTTTAAGATCAAACTCAGAACTTCTTTTTTGATAAGGCTTATAGTTAGGGCTGGATCAGGTCGCCCTGAACCCACCCTTAATTATGCTGCTATAGGCTCAGACTGCTGCAAGACTTCATATGATGTGTTTATATACAATGGCAGCATGTCATTAAATTTTTGGATTCTCTCTCGCTTAGTCTGTTTTATCCTGTCTCTTTATGCTCTCTTTTTTTTTTCTTTTCTCTTCTTTTTCCCTTCACCACCAACCGGCCATGGTAGATGACGGCCCCTCCCTGAGTCTGGTTCTGCTGGAGGTTTCTTCCTATTAAAACAAAGTTTTACCTTCTTACTGTCACAAAGTGCTTGCACATAGAGGGCTGCTTGATCGTTGGAGTTTTCTCCTGAATACTGCAGGGTCTTTACCTTGCAGTATAAAGCGCCTTAAGGCGATTGTTGTTGTGATTTGGCGCTATGTAAATAAAACTAAGTAAGTAACCTACTAAGCAAAAGCATTCAATGGGATTCTCTCTTTTGTGGTCTAATGGTGGGATGGAAATGAAGAGTCTGTGTCTTTTATCTGCTTTGATAGGTTTACACAGAGCAGACAGTTATCATCATCTCACAGGAAAATGAGTGGGTGGCTAAAGAGCTCACTGTGCTGCTGGACAGAGCCTGTAGCAGTTCAGACACGGAGGCCCAGACGGCTCTCTTTCCCCCCCAAACTGTCTGGCCATCAGGGTGGGGTCCAGGAAGAAGGGACCTGTGGCTTAACTCAGCTGCTATCATAATGAAAGAGAACAATACTCTGAGCCTATTTACAGGACAAAGAGGGGACATTTTCAGCATTTTTTTAATGTATAACATTAAACAATGGCCAATCAATTGGCTTCAACAGATTCTACCTAAGCTAAACTGGACTTTCTGTTGGCAGCACAGTGCTTACAATCATTTTAACACATTGATTTGAAAAGATTTAAGATGCCTTAGAAGACTCATCACTTAAGTTTGTGTCTCATATCCTAAATGTATGGCTTAACAAAACTAACTAGCAGATATACACAGTCACATTGTTAATAAACACAGTGCTAATATTTGTCTGATTCTTCTGTTTTCTTAGTGCAAACTTAATGCACCAGCATCTATTGTTTCCAAGCAACGCAGCTGTGTATGAACAAGAAGCACTCTTCAATAATCCGGTAAGACGAGGAAAATAATAAAACAGCCAATAAGGGTAAGATAAGACCTGTTTCTCATTATTAAAAGGTGCTGCGTGAGGAAGGTGGTAAAAGCCAGACTACTGATTGCTGTTAGAAGTACAGCCAACAAGGAGGCAAAGAAAACACAATGACTATAGCACCTGGCACAACTATGTTTCCTTTAAGCTTATTAAATGCATAGTTCAGACTTGAAATGCTGCTCTAGTTCCTACTATACCAGAATTTGCTGGACATAGTTCAAGATAAATATCTCCTTCAGGAAAAAGAGAGGAATTAAAAAAACTGCCTACATCTGAAATTAAAGTGCACATAAAGTAAGAATGCATGACTGTCTAACGTACTGTACTTGTCACTTACAGGAAGTGGGCATTCTAAAAGCCTGACGACATGTTTAAATGACACATTTGTGGTAAAAAAAACAAAACAACAAAAAAACAAGTGTAAATCAGACTGACTGTTCATGACAACAGTCTAATATATCACTGTAGCTTTTTATTGATGAATTTTGCTGCTTTTGCTATTGTTGAATTCTTCCCTTTTCCTTGGTATTGAAGCACAATAAGTGGAGACAGGATGAGTGGCTCAGCTGTTGTCGTCACTTGGCTGCAGAGACTTCCTTTATTCTTCAGGAGAGCAAAAACTGCCCTGGGTAAGTTTGTTTTGTAACTGTTAGGTGTAATTACAGCCTGACCAGTATCTGAATTTTGTAGCCAATACCAATCACTATCAATATAATGGCAGATTTTTTTCTTTTTCATGCACAATGTGTATGTTATATTGAAAAGGTATCAGGAAGGGGTAACTGTTTACTCACTTTCCAGCAATCTACTTTAAAAAAGTGCTTAGCAAGTTAATGTGAAGCTGCTGCTTGACTCTGCACTGCTGTCAGCTGATTTTTCCACGTAAGCTGCAGACAGTGCTCACAATATTGTGAAGAATGAAGTCAGAGTAGCTCTGTTGAACCTTAAAAAAAAATTGTTTCAGCACTGCAGACAACATATGTACCAATACAGATATTTCTGTGATAGGCCGATATTGGCCATCAACCAATACCAATCAGTCTTACTCTACATGCTTGCTTTCTATTGCACATTCGCTCAAACAATATGTTTATGCAGGTAAAGCTTAACTGGACTGACAGTAAAAGGAGCAGAGTGTGAGAAAACACTGCCCCCCTTTCTCTAAGAGATATCTGATCACCTGCCCCTCTTTTTGCAAGGTAACCCAAACCAGGCAAGCGCAACAATGCATAGGTCCTGCACAAAGATCCTGAAAGACAGAGAAGCCAACAAACCAGCTGCTACCAGTTCTACCAAACACAGACTGAAAAGAGGAGGGACAAAGAGTGGAGAGGGGGAGATGTATTTTCTTGCAGGCAAAGAAGCAAAAGTTTTCTTTCTGCCTGCTGCTCACGATCCTGGTTCTTGTTTACAAAGCAAATATGAGCAAGCACAGTCACAAGCCTGTTATTAAAGCATTAATGTAACAGGTAGGGCAAAGTACCTAATTTATGTGCAAACCACATTCTCACCATATGAAGCCTAAAGCATGTATGATAGGTGAAGACACAGACACAGAAATGGCCAGCTCAAACTCTTTTCTGTTTTCCAACCCTGAATCAGTGCAGATGGAAACATCTCTTCTTAATTTGAATTTGTATTTCTTACATATGATGAGTTGGACCAGATTAAAGCTTAAATTCAAAAAGACATTCATTTCATTTATAATGAAACAAAACTGGGAATAGCAGCTGATTTTCATTCATGTGTTTGGCTGGAAATAAAGGAAGATGCCATTTCAATTTGATAAATGGCAAAAGAAAAAAAAATATTATCAGACTGATTCTTGATTTCTTTGTCAGCTGATTGTTTCATTTCTAACACACATAAAAGCAGACAGTCAAAACTCAAATTCACTGACTGAAAAGTTCCATTAAATCCCCACTAAATCAAGAGTTAAAGGCAACAGTTTACAGCTGTGGTGTAATATTTTCAGCCTCTTTCATACTTATCTGCCCTTATTCTAGTCACAGACCTTCCCTTCTTCAGCCTGAACGATCTCCAAACCCTCCCCTCTTCTCCCTTGACCTCTGGCTCAATCTGCTGAGAGATGTAATTTTCCCTCCAATCTATTTTTCACAACACACGGCCAAATGTACCTTCCACAAAATAACAGGAAGTTGGAGAAATGCCATTTCCAGTTCATCAACCAAGAGCTACCTCCCAGAACCCGTTCGTTAATCTGATTATTTAACCAGTGATGTATCAGTGATCGACAGCGGTGATAGGATAGCTGGGTTCAAAGGAGAGGCCTTAATCATCATACGCTTATTTGAAGGCTAACTCATGGTCACAGCCTGAGATAATGGCAAAAATGTCCTGAGCCCAAGGTCTTTCTAAAGACAGAGGGTCCGAAAGGTTTGAATATGACCTCATGTGTAACGCACATGTGTTTACAGGTATCCAGGAAGTCCCCGTGTTCCAAAACAGCAGTGATGTAAAATGACTGCAGCAATACTAATAATGTGCAATTTTTTTATTTTTAAACATACTGTATCTAGGGAACGTGAGCACAAAGATATGAGTAATGTAAGAAGACACAAATAAATACTGCAATTAGTCATTAATCAGAGGCAAGTGCTTGTTCCAGTGTAGTAAATATCCTGTTTGTTCATCCCTGTGAGCTCATGCAAGACGCATGAAAGCTCCAGCCAACAGCCAATAGACACAGTGAATGCCAGGAATGCAGGTACATGAATGCTTCAATAACTCATGCCAGCATGCCCTTTAAACACACTCCCCAGTTAAAAACATGAAGGTCTGATAAAAAAAAAAAAGAATGGGCAACAAATCTGAGATGAGCTGTGGAGCAACATTTAAAATCTTTTAGAATCAGATCAATACTTTGAGGACTTGGTGTTTCCTTAAGGGGAAGCTTATGTTTTAGGGAGAAGTGGTGTAAATAAAATAAAGCAGAACCAAAACCAAAAACAGGCCAAGACTCTCATCACCATCCATGAGCCTTAAAAAGTTTTCCGTGGTTTCTTAATATGACTTCATTAAGTTCAAATATTACACGAAAAAGCGGAAGCGTCATTGTGAGAAATGAGTGCATGAAAGAAGTTTACTTCATGTCACTGAAGAATAGCTGTTTCAGGTAGGTAGGCCCATACCAGAGGCAGCATCAAGATGTATAATCCACTGGCTCTTTATACAAGGTACTTCTTCTTCTCATATAAAGAGTATAGTTGCACAAAAGGATGAGGCCCCTGACTGACACTCTTCCCACTGCATTCAAAGAAAACCACTTCGCCAAACTACAGCGTTTGTGCAGCTGCTTTATCAGCACATGCAAACCTCCAATGACACCCACAAGTGCACATGCACATACAAAAAAAAAAAATCACACCCACATACGCAAAAAAAAAAGAACGTCACAAAATAAATAAATAAATGAACAAAGAACAAATACTTGTTACACTTTTTTTTTTCTTTTTTGGCTCAAAGGATTAGTATGATATTTGGGGGCAGTATAATTATTTGAATGTAGCAGGGGGTTAGCTAAATGTGAAGCTACAGCCAGCAGCAGGTTAGCTAGGCATAAAACAAAAAGCAAGCGTGACCTCATTTTTTAACACCTCATTTTTATGGTTTGTTTTTAGTGAACAGTGGGGAGGTGTTAAAAAGCAAACTTCAGAAAACTGTATGAAAAATGCCAATGATAACACAGTTTCACAGGCATAAAGTAGTTTGTTGCACCAACAAGGTGATTCCCAAAGAGCTGTTAGCTGAGAACCTGGTACATCTCAGCATGCTGTGCAGTGTTTCCTTAAAAGGTCTGAGGAAACTGGACAGGTGGAGAGCAAAAGAAGAAGTGGCAAACCTAAAACACTATCGAGAGCAGATGAACAGTATCTGAAAGTCGTGTCCTTAAGAAACAGGAAAAAATGCAGCAAAGACCTGAGAGATGCATCTGGACCTTCAGTTGATCCAATTACTGTTCACTGGAGCCTCATCAGAAATAATGAAGTGGAAGTGTTACGAAGAATTCTTAAGGAAGGAAAGCTAATCAAATGTAAACTTTTTGGTTCAATGTGTCATCAATGTACAACAGTGAGCTTTTACAGCCAAACCAAATTATGAAACATAAATTATGTACACAGAAAAGTATGGTCAGATTTTGATCCAACATTTAATAGCATCTGGAAAGAGTCTGATTGGCAGCAGCTTCACTTTTGACTATGACAATAATCCCAAACACACTGCCAGTGTAGTAAATTCAAGCCTGGATAGAAAAATACACAATGGAACAGACCTCAACAGTATTGGAGCGGTGTGGGATCATCTTGACAGAGAACAAAATTAAAGGCAGCCAACATTCAAAGAAAAGCTTTGAATGTCCTTCAAAAAGCCTGGAGAACTATTCCTGGAGACTGATTAAAGAAATTACAAGAAAGCTGCCTGAGAGAGTTCAGGCTGTGTTGAAGAACAAAGATGGTCACACCAAATAGTGACTTTTCAAGCTCATTAGATTTGCAGAAACTCTGTTTTTGCCTTATATACTGTATTTCCATTTATTTTTAAACACCTCCCAATAAACGCTTGCACCTATTTCCCATTTCCTAGCAAAATATAAAGAAAAGAGAGGTGGTTCTCCACTTTTGCAGAGTACTGTGCATACTTACTTAAACAATCTAGCCTCCTAGATTTGCCCTTTTTAAAGTATCTATGCTAACCAAACTTATTCTGTTAGCTATAGCTTCATGTTTACAGATACAGGTGAAGCAGGTCTTCCCATCCAGTTCTAATCAAGCAAGCAATGAGAAAATTGACCAAAACTTATCCTTAAAAACTTATCTGATCAGATCTATGTGGACATGCTACATTGCTCAGTCGTAACTTAACCCTTGATTTCCAAAAAACTACAACGAGAGAAGCAGTGAAGCACTAAGATATCCAATAAAGCCCAGCCCAGACAGGGGAACTGTAGCCTCAGGGTGTAGAGAGCCAGGTGGACAGCCTTGTGCTGAACTCCCCCTCTACCTGCATGGCTGCTCTAAAACTAAGTTACCAGTGTGCACTCAACTCCCATAACCCCTCTCTTTCTGGGACACAGTGGTGGGTGGCTGAGCCACATGTACATACTCAGTGAATGCAGCTTTTCTCTCTGAAAAGAGAAGCAATGTTGTATAGGGATATCATACACATAAAAAAACGTGCAATCACTAGCCAAACAAATTAAAGTGATTTAGGTTTTATGTCCGATAAACACATCACACAGCTTGAATATATTAGTTCCCCTTAAGTAGCATCCAGCAGACACTACAGCGTTCCTTTAGATCTTCACCATCAAGAAACAGTGATGTCAGACATGGCGCTGGAGTCACATTGTCAGCATTTCACTGCAACTGAAAAATGACACAAACATAAACCGTCTTTAGGCTTCCCAACATTTGCTGCCACTTAATCTTGAGACCTCTTTCATGAGTAATCAAAACTGGAAAGAAAAACTGCGACGGCACATCCATGCATGACGCAACTCGATGTCAGCGCTTAATAGACGTGGGGAGCTGAGCAGAGCAAGATGAATGGATTGGGGTGGTTTCCAGTGCAATCAAGACGTGAAAATAATCCTATACCACTCCTGTAACAGCTCTTAAAGATGTGTGCGGTGTCTAAAGATGTTGGTAAAGCCATTATAACTGAGAACAGTGGCAGACCGCCAGTTCAAAAGGAATTTTCCTTCTTTGAGGTCTCCTGTGGCCTCAGCCTAGGCTAGGCCGCAGCAATCCAGCAGTGGATTGGTGCTCAAACCTGGAACCTTAAAAGATCCCAGGCTTTGAAATGCCACTCACTCATCTCACATTATTTTCTTAAAGACAGAGTCATATGGAGAAAGTTACTGTGTAGGGCAAAGCCACAGTGAGAGTGAGTTCGGGGAATAGGAAGGTAGGAAACACTGACTGGATGAGCGAATGAGAGGCTCCATATCCATCTGGAATTGCACAAAACCCAAGGATAAGTAAGAGTTACCAAGGACAAAGAGAGGGTAAAAAGAGCCAAAACTATTAAAAGTACCAATGACCAAGATATAATTTTATATATATATATATGGCTTTGAGATGTTGCGCATTTACACTTGCCTGTTTGTGAGGTCTACAAAGATCTGTATCGCAAGCTTAACTAATGGAACGTTATGCACCAGTAGCGGCATGGAAGGAACACAGTTCTCATTGTAAAGCAAACCAACCACAACTACCAGGGGCTGCAATTCAATTTCCCCTGTAAAATACAGGAAGAAAATACCAGGCAGCTGTTTCCAGCCGCACAAGATGGAGCTGAAACGGTTTCTGAAGATGCTGGACAAAAGAGAGGAGACGGAGTGAGAAGATGCCTTTAGCACATGCGGCTGGTTAAACCTGACCCAGGCATTTTATTAGCAGACCACATGAAGTAGTCGAAGCCAACCCAGGGGTCTCGCCCCTCCTCCACCGCCTGCAAGAATCTACAGTAGAGAAACCCTGGTAAAGTCATTAGCCCACGCATATTACTACACTGGCAAAGGCTGCTGAGCCCATGACATCATTATGGGCTCGCTGTCATTCTAGTGGGATGTCTGTGTGCTCTGTCTGAGAGAGAGCGAGAGAACGGCAGAGCGAGAGAGAGCGAGGGCAGTCCCAACATGCAGACGTAGACACATCCATTTGCACCAGCATGCCATCATGAAGGACAGAAAACACAGTGGTCCAGAGGAAGGGAAATTACCCATCTCAAAATATCCATTTATGGAGAGTTGAAGCTGAAATGAAGCCAGTTATGTGTCTGCAAACAAATACTGGAGAAAGAAATCTGCTCAATTTAGAAAGAGCAATGTGAAGCGTCTCAGATGCTTGGCACATACTGTATGATACTTTGGGAAGTTCACCCCGGTCTCTAACCCAAAAGACAGTCGAGCCATGAGCTCGTCTTCCTGAAGCGCTCTAACCACAAAATCAGAAGCCATTGATGTACTGTTATCTCACAACAAGTGGAGATCAGGGCAGAGAGAAAAGCATTGTTCGATAAGGACACTAATATACACAAGAACATTGCGCTTTCCCACAAAGTAAAGGAAATCTGGAGCTATTATGGGCCAGAGAGAGGTGGGGCTGGAGAGGCTGAAAACCTTTCCCACTCAAAAGCACAACTGAAATGTTGAGTCTACTGCTCCATGCATAGAAATCATCTGCTCCGCACGGGTGAACATAATAACAGGGACTGACTTTGTGTTGCAGTACTTTCAAACAACTACAGACTTTTCCTATGCAGGATGTGTTGATAAAAAAAAAATCCTGTCTTTTTTTATATGGGAAATATTACTGAAAGTTCTTTTTTAGGATCTTTTACTTTCTTTTTTTTTTTACAACCACTTATTTCTTATAGAAATCATTTGCATCAAAGACCTGTGCCCTGGGCTGTTATAACAACACTTGCAGCATAGTACAGTGTATGATTGTGATAATAGGTGAGATTTAGCACAGCATTCAAAAGCAGGGGCTGAATGTCTTCTTGCTGCACTAGTGTCTTTGTATGAGAACTTTACTCTGTGGCTCCTTGTAGCTCTGGCAAGCAAATAACGGCTCCAGTCCAGTAACATGGATGGTCCAAGAAGGAGACGCTCTTGACTGATGCTGCGAGGATCCACTCACTCACATCAGGCTTCGGCGCTTGATGCTGTAATTAAGGCCTTCAACAGCTGAAAGTCAGAGCTGGGTGTGGTAAAGCTGAAAATGTGGAGTGAGGAGCACAAAATAAGCACCCATGAGAAATCAGGCTGCTACTGTTTGACAAGAAAAATGAATCCAAATCCGAATTTTAGATTCTGGATAACTCAAACTTCAGTTGAATGCCATTATGCTTCAGTTTGATGCACACGTGAGCTGAGCGGGGGTGGAAAAAGTATTCAAACAGGCAATTTAAAGAAGTCCTGTGAGTAATACACTGACTAAAATAGTTAGGAAAGAAGCATGTCCTAGTGATCATTCCCGTAGCAAAGTTCCCTTCAAACATTTTCTCATAGTAATGTGCAAAAGTGTTGCGCCACCCTTCTAGGAAAATTGGTGCAGTGTGATTCACTGAAATTCGCACAAACATAAATGGAAACATGGCATATAAGGCAAAAATAGAGTTTGCTAAATTCAGCTGAAGGCTCAGATGCACATTTTTCTTGTGTCAGGTTCTGAATCAGCTCTTTGCTGGATTTTTTTCCTATTTCTTAAACACATGACTTTCAGATGCTGCAGAGAGATTTCTTTAAGCCTCACACTTTTTCTTATGTCCTCCAGTTGTCCAGTTTCCACAAATTTCTTAAGGGCACTCTGCACACCATGCTGAAATAAGCCGGGTTTTCAGTTAATAGCTTTGGAAAGCAGGTTGTTGATGCAAAAATATTATTTTCTGCCTGTCAAACGAAATGGGAACAAATTATTTTGTTTTGTGACAGGCTGCTGGTAACAAAACGCCTAACGATAGAATTTGTTTGAGGAGTTTTCTGTTATGTGTGGACACAACACTGTTTCATCCTTGAGTTAGGTGCTTTTTTTATGCTCGAATGATTCACAGCTCAGTGTTAAGTGGCTTAACAAACAAACATTGCTCTGAAAGTGATCTGGTGCAAAGGATGGGACTGAAAATGGGTGAGAAAGCAGCCAATGTCCAAAGAAAAACCTTGAAAGAGCTTCAGAAAGCCTGGAGAACTATTGCTCAAGACCACTTTCAAAGATCACAAGAAAGTCTGACTCCTTGGAAGCAAAATATAGAGAAATGAGGTGTGGCTCAAGACTTTTGCACAGCACTGCACTTTTATGATAAAAGTTGACTGAGTAGTTCCAAATGCCTTGGGCTTGTGTACTCTTCACAATGAAGTCATTTCTTCCTTTGAACCCTTAATATTATATTCTAAGGGCTCAATGGTGGCATGATTTGTGAGCAGCACAACCGGGTATTCCCATCTAAAGTCAAAGTTTCCTGACACATGCTCACTAGCTTCCTTGTTAAGATGAGAGGTTAGATGAGAAGGCTGTCACTACTCATGCTTGACAATGTTGAAGTCTGACATGGCTGAAGAGCAATCTCACACTAATAAGAAGACTCCAGGAAATAAACGTGTCAGACTAAGTCCTGCACATTAAACCCTGGCTGTCTCTGTTCTTTGGGTTTAAAAAACGGAATAACATGTATTAAAGTAAGAGGCTTTTTTTTTTTTACAGTAAGAGGCTTTACATGAAAATTTAATTCAATTAAAAGAAAAAGAAATGCGAGGAAAAAAAAACCCCGGATGGGTTGAAACAGATGTTTTCTTATTTTTCATCTGACGACATAATCTGAGACTTTTTGTGGAATCCCCAAATGTAAACTGTATTCAAGTCAAAGTAGAGAGCTGCTGGATGATTACTTTCCGCTCACGTAAATGAAAAACAAAACACACAAGCAAACCCCAAATTTCATTACAGCATCTCATCTTCAGTTCTTCATATGAACAATAAAAGACTGTGCACGCGAGTGGCTGTAAAGTCCCGTTTTGTGATGTGCTGAAGGCTGAAATGCCCCCTTGACGCATAAAAGACACCCTGTCATCCTTGCTTGACTCCGCTGATAGACGGGAAAGTGGGTGTCGACTGCGTGCTCATTATTACAAAGCGCACTCCGGCCTGATGTGGAGGGTGTAGGGAGGGAGCAAAGGGGAAGGGAGGGGAGGATACTTCGGGTGTGGGAGTTTTGGGGGAATTCAGAAAATGTTGTTTTTTAGATGAGTCGCCTGCAGCGAGAGGGGCTAAACTAAATAAACGCAGACGGAGAATGCTGTGATGTTCCCCGTCAAGGATATACAGTAAAATGTCCTTCATCCTGTAGAAAAAAAAAAAGAGAGTAAAATCCCCTTCACCTCTTTCCCAACCACCACCACCACCACAGCGCTCGCCATGCTGCGCTCAGTATTTGCCACTTCTGCCAAACGCTGAGTTGTCTGACTTTCGGAGAGACAAAAGAACCGCAGGAGAGGGGGACAAGCAGGGAGAGACAGAGGGGCGTGACGGCACGGGTCGGTTAATTTAATACATCATAACGGTCCATAAAGACAGGGAGGCAGAAATAAACGCTCACTTGAATATCAAAACAAACAAACAAATAACAGGCAAGAAATAAACTTTTTATGTAGAAGAAGAAGACCGCCCACTTTAAGGGCTAATTGTGATGGAGTGCTTAAGGTGAAAATAAACCCGCCACCGGGTAAATGTGAAACAGTTCAGCAAGTTTAAAAACAAAACCTATTCAGCTGTCCACTCGATTATTCGACCACACCGTGGCGAAAGTGAGGTAACTTCGTAGCCTACTAACTTACCAAAACAATGGCAAATTTCTCCTCGAGCTCGGTTTGGTCAGGCATGGGCACCTTCAGAGGCATGATGTGGTGCTTCATCTCCGACTGGCCGTCCACGCTTTCTATATTTCCCATTTTTTGTGGCTGTATCCTCTCGTCGACGTGAAACTTGCTTCAGCTTCTTTTAGTGACAGTAATCCAAGTAAAACAAGCAAAAAAGCAAAGAAATCTCCCAGGTATTCCAATAGTTTCATTCACGAATTAATCCGAATAATCCTCTTCTCCCCAAAAGCAGATATTTATTAATATGTCTTTTAAAAAAAGCTGACAGTGCACTAGTCCCTAAATGCCATCCACTCTTGATCACTTTTAAGTTTACAGTATTTTATTGTAGTTTCCTTTCAAAAGAGTACAGCCGCTTCATCTTCCAGAAAGTTGCCTCTGTTTTGCCTGGCCAATCCATTACTTACAGCAGATTTTCCCCCTGACAGATAACTTTCAAATGCCGACCGACAGTTACTTTTAGGTGCTGCTCAACTTTCTTGGCTCCGACGTCTTTCCATTCATTATTGTTGTGTGATCCTGATTAAGGGCTTTGCTGCTGCCTCCACTCAGAGATCTGGGTTTTCTTTTCTAGTCCCGCCCCCATTAAGGGGTGGCGTGCCCCCTATTGGTCTGCTTGCATGTCAATCATTAAATCAGCCCCGAGAAAGATGTCTTTTTTAATTTCTCTCCCGCCCCTCACATCTGTAAGGATGCAGCTGGACGCAAATGTGGAGTGCTTATCGCTACCTGCTGGCAAGATGTGGCTATGACATGTCATTTAAAAAAATAAAAAATCAGAGAAATAAATACGTTACAAAAATGTCTGGATTCACAGGAGTGCGAAGTTTAATCAATAGCTTTAGCAGATGGATGATGATATGCTCAAATGATCAAAGCACAGTAGTTTCTTTCTTCAGTTCTGACACTCAACACTGATTTCTTTCCATCAGTGTCCGGGTGTTTGCGGTGAGGTGAGACATGGCGGGATGTGGAAGTTGCCCCGCAGCAGGTATATAATAACCTGCTTCTCATGAGTTCAAAACTGTTTTGCGTGTAAATACAAAGTGTAAACATGACTGCTACAATCAGCCGTTTGCATTTAGCGCTACAAACACAAGGAACACACACTGGGTGTGGAAACACCCACCATCTGCATCTTTTCTCTTCATAAAAGCACAGTGATTAAGACTCCGCATACAGTATCGTACCTCCGTTCTCAGTGGTAATTTAACGGTGCAGGCTTGTAATACTTTGATTTACAAAAGTAACATTCAGAAAGCTCTGGTTAAAACATATAAAACTATCTGGAGCATGTTTCATAAACACTGACAAACTGTGCGCAGTTTTGAAATACTTAAGGCAGTAATATAAACGCACATAAAGTCACAATGGGAATTGTTTGGAGACTGTAAAAATTAAAATGAATATTTTTCCATTTTATTGGATTCTGGAAATCCTTAAAACATTACCATACCTTTGGATATTGAACACATATAAGCCCTTTTTAGACCTAAATATAAGAGGACTTTTACATGCTTAAAAACACAAATAACCTTGGTTTGTCGTGCAACATAGTTGCATTATTATCAAATATCTATTCAGCCAAAATATCTGCCTGAGACAGAGTGGATTCAGCACAGTTAACACTTTACGAATGTTCAGCTACATGTAAAGTTTTTCTCATAAATACTGATGGACTGTTTTTCTGGAGCAGATATGCCATCATTTTTTTCTTCAGTGATGGTGGAAATGTTCATTGAAGCTGAATATACACACGCACAAATCACAGATCACAGAAACAATGCTCATGTTTTAAAGCATGGAAGATCAGGCATCAATTCTTCTAGTTGGTCTCTGCGATCAAATCATACCTTCAAAAATAAAGACAAGAAGATTTAGATTGTTTTTAAACGTACCGATATTATTACGCATTGTTCTTCTGAAACTGTTTGAATAGTTACCACTGTGTGATGCCCGTCTTGAGGTCAATTTGGTCCAGGTCCAGCTGCAACTGAAGGCAATGAGAGAGAGCAGAAGAGTCTCGTGATAATCACCAAGAATTTTATGCGACCTTGGGCAACAACTAACTGCATTTCGGACGTAACTGATCGCAAATACCTTGCCGATGAGCTCCCTCTCTCTGCTGATGAAAGAGACACTATTCTTTACAGACAGGTCCAGTCTCCTCTGCAAGGATTCCTCAAGTGAAAAGTCAAAGTCAAACCTGCAGAAAGAAAGAAGGTCAATGTGAGAGAGGTCAGTTAACATCCTCACTGTAATCACGGGCCCATCTGTTTGTCTTACCTCTCGTTAAATTCAGGGTTGAGGTCTTTCTTCTTGGTTGCGGTTTTCCGCTTGGTGGTGGCCTTCTTGTCAGGCAGCAGGATGAAGGAAACATACGGGTCTGCGCCATCCTTGGAGCACGCGACCAGCGCTCTGTGGGCATAAAGAGGTCGCATCCACGACACATGATGCTACTGACTGTGTTCAGGTTAAAATGTGATGATGCAAGGGTGAAGTATATCACACAGAAACCTGCAGGAGTGAACAGTGATGAAAAGCCTGTTTTCCTCCGTGGAGTAACCGATGGTGAGCTTCACCTGACCAGCTGAGTTTGGGTTATCGCTGACTCTAAAGACACAGTGGAGAAATTATATTTATTTGCATTTTGATGGAATTAGCAAAAGACACAAATCAGTAATATGCACTGCTCATTTGCGGGGTGTTTTGTGTGTTTTAAGGAAGACACATTCTGGACAACAGTCTACTGAGGAGACTGTGCTATAGTACTGCGTTTACTGCACTACACAATAGAACATTGATTCAGTATGTGTGACTCACATGGCGTATCCAGTTCTGTGTCTGAGGTCCAGATGAGAAGGATCCCATTTGGGGAAGACGTCACTGACACCTGCATCCCCTGTAGCCCCACGACACACTGCCAGCTGAGTGTCCAAGATCTGCATGGTAAAAACTCAATAATTACTCAATAATTATTATTTAATAATCATCATGTCTCAACAAACTGAGCAGTGTTAGATAATGGGACACAGTCACTGAGCATTTGGTATAACATTGCTCCATGAAAAATTACTACAGCATACTGAAAATAAGAAGCCGGTCTGAAGTACCTTAAGTATGACCCTCAGCAGTATTTGGCTCTCTGGCAGAGCTCCATCCAGACTGAGCCAGCGGTCTAGAACCAAGTCTGTCTCAGCCAGCACCTCCTTCAGAGGAAGTGTCAAGGACCCAAGAGCCTGGCCCCAGCTGTGCGAAAGCTAGAAAGAAACAAAGACATATAAATAAACTTTCTACTTCTTTCTGCAAAAAAATGGTAGCTTTGACAGACCAAAACTGAATGAATGGTGTGCATCTTACTTTACACCCACAGAATTCAGATAAATACAGATAATGACTCGCACCTTGACTGTGAGTATTTCATCTCTGGGGTCACGAACCAAAAAATGAAAACCTTCATCCCATCGAGGGGATGTGGACCGCTCACAAACCTTTAGAAAAAACAAAGGAAACATTTGAGATTTTTGTCAAACGCCAGTGTTTTTTTTTTGTTTTTTTTCTTTTTAATGAACACATTCAGCAAGTCATGATCCTACCTTGGTTTTGTATGAAACATTTTTGAGGATAATCTCAGCTCCAGCCTTTGGCTCCTTTCCACTCTTCTTCAACTGAAATAACACACAAAGGATTGCACTACAGCACAGGAATTACAAACAGCATCTACTGAAATTCAACTGCAATGCATTAAATATTTGAAAAGCTGTGGTGGCACACCGAAGCTCAGCGCTTACACTGAAAGCAGCTATAGTACTACTAAACACAACACAAGTTTCCCTTCAAATATTTTCTCAGAAACAGTGCTGCGCAAAAGTCTTAAGCCACCCTTCATTTCTGTATATTTTGCTAGGAAAATGGGAACTAAGTGAGGCGATTTATTGAGACGTGTGGAAAATAAATGTAAATACACTTTCTTAAATTCTAAGCGTCCACTGTGTTTTAAAGACAACTTCAGACACTTCTCTCCTGACCACCTATGTACATACTGATCACAATTTGAACCACACTTTTGACCTGCCACTTCTTTTTACGTGCTCCACTTGTCCAGTTTCCTCAAGTTTTTAAGGACATGCTGAACACATTGTCGAGATATGCGAAGTGCTCAGCTAATAGCTCTTTGGGAATCACCTTATTGGTGCAAAAACACTTTGACAGAGCTTCAGAAAGCCTGGAGAACTATTGCTTAAGACCACTTTAAAAAGAAAATCTGGCTCCTTGAAAGCAAAAGACACAGAAAGGAGGGGTAGCTCAAGACATGTGCACAGCACTCTATGACCCAAAACACTCTTAAATATGGTCTCACCTGCAGGCCATGGGCACGCTCCACATACAGAAACAGCACAGCGGCTGACGGGACCACCTTGTTTTGGAAAGACTGCTGGGACTGGTACTGCAGGACCTGTAAGAAACAAAAAGGCAAAGATGGGGAGAAAGTGTTTGAGCGAGACTTTTGAAAGAGGAAACTTGTGGTTCATGTTTCCTTTGCAACACTACCCTTAAAGATTTGAACATAAATGAAAACATGTTCATAAAAACTCTTGCAAAGACAGGTTCACATTCTGCAGCTTTAAATATCTCTACTTTCTTTGCTAAAACAATGTTATACCTGCCATAGACACTAAATAAACAGCTTAGTCAGGCATATCCAAGTACTTAAGACACTATAAAATAGAAAACACATATTAAACCTGCTCCAGTCTGGATAGCTCAGAGACTCTGGGCAGCCACTCCAGCATCAGGTGAACTCGACCGGACTTCACATCATTCAGAGTGTACCACTAAAACAAGAGTGACACAAAAATACAAGTTATCTTACAAATATGAATGTAAATTTTATTTGTTATATGTTATCATTTTATTTATGCCACACACCGTATCACTGAATTGTGCACTGATGATGTCTCGTAGGTTAAGCTTAAACCTGCAAAAAACACAAAATTTTATTATTTATTTTTCTTCATGTACAAAAAAAAAAAAGTTTTTTTTGTTCAGCGTCAGGGGGGCACCTT
>VUQJ01029739.1:0-12299 GCA_015108635.1 Andinoacara biseriatus
TAGGGTAAGTAGCAGCCAGGTGCTGCTAATCAAATGCATCAGGCACAGGACCCTGGCACCACGCAGTCATTGAATCAACCATTAACTCCCCTTTACATCAAAGTATTCTAGTCAAATGCGAGGCCATCTGTCCAGCGGCTAAAGCTTGACTGCATTTGGATCGTGCAAGAAGACAGTGATCCTAAACACAGCAGCAAATCTACAACTGAATGGCTGAAAAAGTAAAGAATCGAGATGTTGCAATGGCCCAGTCAAAGTGAGACCTCTACCAGACTGAAATGCTGTGCAAGTGCGTAAACAAATGCCAGCAAATCTCAAACATTGCTAAGAAAAGTGGGCCAAAAGTTCTCCACAATGATGTGAAACTCACTGCATCATTGTGGAGGACAACTGCTTCAACTTTTCACTGATAAATGTAGTCCTACAAGATATTGAATCATAGTGTGTTTATCATAGGACTGCATAAAGTCCTGTGAAAACCTTTGCTTTTACATGACTGTATACACACACACACACACACTCTTTATTGACATGACAGCATCACGCACTTGCTGCAGATTTGTCTGCTGCACATCCGTCCTGTGAATCTCCCGTTCCACCACATCACAGTGAGCTCAGTTCCATGTTCAAGAAACCAGTGTGAGATGATGAGAGCTTTGTGACATGACACATTATCTCGCTGGTAACAGTCATCAGCAGATGGGTACACAGTGGTCATAAAGGAATGGATACAGTCAGCAACAATACTGTGGTGTTTAAACGATGCTCAGTGGGTACAAAGGAGTACAAAGTGTGCCAAGAAAATATGCCTAAATATATTGAGATACTGCCATGTGATTGGCTGATTGGTCAGCTGCATTGAAAATCAGCTAAACAGTACCTAATGATTCTGTGCCATTTTTAAAGGACATATTGAGAGAAAGAGAGATCAGGAGCTAGTAATGCTTCCCCTGCAAGACCCCTAATGTTACACAAGCCCTACCCTAGATGGAGACATATAACTAAAGCTAGCTCAGACTTGGCCCGGATTAGCAAATCCAGCAACAGACCCGGAAACACTTATGAGAAATTGGCTACTAGAGCAGGAGATCTATGGATAGGATCATTTGGCACGGTAACCCTCAAACTGGAGAGTTTCTCCTTCAAGAGTCCTGAGAACAGAAGAGATACTGCACTCAACCTCAACCACCACTGAAGCCTAATATATACACATTTTTTTGTTTTATTATACGAACATGTTGCAAATTTTTGTATTTTTTGCATGTTCGATTTATTACGAAATAGCTACAACTAGTAGCTTTAGGAAGATATTCACACGCAGATAGAAAAAGATAAACAATCAAAGAGCTGCAGCACATGTAGGCATACGTAATGTAAAATAAATACATGCGCACACAGGAAGAGACCCACGGGGGGCCTGCTGGTGAGACACAGTAATGTAACTGCTGACTGTGCAGAGAAGCCTTGACCCAGCGTCTGTGACTCATAATGACTTCAAACAGCAGCGCAAGTAGCCATGCAGAAATAGGAGCACACACCCTTGGAAACACGCACACACATTTTCAGAGTTAACGCAGGGACGGCAGCGATAAGGGAGTGTGTCTTTGCACAGTTTTACCAGCCACTTAATCCCTGTCGGACCAGAGAGGGAGTGAAAAAAAAAAAAGGAGAGAAAACAAAGATATGAAAATGCGAGACAGAGAGCCCACTGATGATTTTAGCAGGAGCCTTATCTCACCGGGCTTTGTTTTGGACGCAAACAGTTTATCAGCACTAAACACTCAGGAAGAGGAGTGAGAACAGCCTTGGTCTTCCTCCAGGGAGCTGCTCTGAGTGGAACCAGACTGTACTGCAGCAAAGTGTGTGTGGAAACTATTTCGATTCTTCCCCCCATTTCTTCTTCTCTTTCTCTTTAGCACAGACATGCAGTTCATTAAGTGCCTCTCACCCCGACTGGCCTTTCTCTCCCTCTTTTTCTAGTCCATCTCTCTGATTCCCCCCCCCCTCTGTGTCGCCTCGGTTCACCTCGAGCTCCACCCTCTTTACCTAAAGTCAACTCTGGTGTTTAAGGCTAGAGGAAGGGGGCGAGGAGGAGGCAGGAAAGTGGGAGATAAATAAAACAGCAGGGGAACAGAGAGAAGCAGTTAATACAGACAGGAGGAAAGGAAGGAGGAGAGGAGGAGATACGGTGAGGGGTTGACGTGGGGTGGCGTGGAGGGAACAGCGTTAGTGAGTTAGTGAGACATGAGCGCAGGTGAGGGTGGAATGAGATGAAGGGAGGAGGCAGGTAAGGGAGGGGACGGGACGGAGAAAAGGTAAACGGGGACAGCAGAGTTCAAATCGGTCCAGAGCAAGTGGAGAGAAATGAAAATTTAAAAAAAAAAAGATGATGCAGAAAAAGACATTTTACACTGAGATGCTGTCGTCTAGCACGATTAATGAAGCGACACACGCACACAGAGAAAATGAGAATCTACTTTTTGTCGTTTTTATCCAACTGAATTAGGATGCTTTTTCGATACTGCCTATTCTGCAATCATATAAACAAAGAGGACTGAACAGAAAGAAAAATAAAAAGAGGGGAAAAAAAGACAAAGACTACAGATTGGAGCTTGTAAACAGACTGCAGGATATTAAGGGGTGACCTGAGGACACGTTCTATAGCCACGTGGTTCTCTTGGCAGCAGATCCAGGCTGTTCTATAAGCAGTGAGCCCATATGAGTCACTGCAGTATAGATGAGGACTGCTGCTACCTCGTCCTCACCTCACAGACACACAAAATGTGGCCCGATTATGCTTGCATTTTTTTTTTTTTTTGTGGCTGATTTTGACAGTCTTACGACAGAGAGAGCTGCGGAGAGCTGGTGTGTGCAAACTATAACAAGTTTTATTTTTATCACTCAAATCTACAGTAAATGGGTCACGGCGCGTAATCGTCTAAAAGCAAACAGTGCGCGGTCTGCGTATACGGGATGAAAGAATAAAAGTTTAAACAATCGCCTGTACATTTTGGAAAACATTTGCAAGAACTAAGTGGTTAAGGAGGTTGATATCAATGCATCAAATGCAGCCGGGGCTGCTTTACCCTGGCTTAAATAAAGACAGGAAGGAGGAAAACAAGCTGGGCTCTGTCCAGAAAAAGGAACAGAAAACACAGCAGCATCTCTACAGGTGACTTGTTTACTGTACACAGGCTGCCTGTTGGTGCGGTGGTTAGCATGGTCACCTCATAGCAAGACATTGGGGGGGTCTTTAACTTTCTGGCCATCTGTTGACTTTCTGTGCAGGGTTTGCATGTTCCCCCTGTGCCTGTGTGGATTTTATCTGGTTACTCACATTGACCTCATGCAACTTGCTTGATTTGATTCTTTATTCATTTTGAGATTTCGTCTCCTTTGTTTTGCTGTAATCTGACCCGACACAATCATATTCACTCCAGACTTTAGTTTGTGCTTTTTAAATCCAAAAGAACAAAACATGTGTTATCTGTGGCATTCAAAAGCCTGTAAAAAGTCCAATTCAATTCATTTGAATTGAATGTGAAGGCTGGATGGTTTGCCTGCAGTTTTCACAGGAGTCTATGCAGTCCTGTGAAGTTCACTCTTACAGTTTCCATAAGATTCAGAGCTTTAGTAGCAGCCAGGGGCTGCTAATCAAATGCGCCTGATTAAATGATCATCAATAAATCAGAGCACCTCTAAAAAAGTAGCGGTTTTGGCAGTTCGCTGGTGTGGAGCGTCCAGGTGTGTGTTAACACAATCCCACAATCTTCCCTGGTGTGAACATCCCAACAAATTCACCACAAAGTCACACTGTGCAATGCTCAGAGAAACTGCAAAACGCTAACCCCAAGAGCTACACGTCAGACTCTACCAGCCTCAGTTAGCATGTTAAATGTTCAAGTTCATCACAGCACAATTAGAAGAAGACAGGAGAAAGCCTCTTTTCTTTACAAAGAACATCATGGCACAAGTTTAGGTTTGCAACGTTACAACAGAACAAACCACATGACTTCTGGAACAATGTGCTTTGGACAGACAAGACCAAGAGAAATGCTTGGCCTTAATGCGCAGCACCACGTTTGGTCCTTTTATTTCTATAAAAGGATGCTGCTGTAACAACAGTAATTTCCCTCTGGGATCAAGAAAGTATTCTGATTCTGAAAAAAAACACCTTATACCAACTGTCAAGTCCACACTTCAACCCAAATGACATGCTTTGGGGGAACTTTAAGAGAGCTTAAGGGAGAGCTGTGTAATAACAACTGCCCACAAATCTCAATGAACTGAAGCAATACAGAAAAGTGGGCCAAAAGTCCTCCACAAGATGACAGAAAACAATGATTTCAAGTTCTTGCTGCTAAAGGTGGTTCTAGAAGCTTCTGAATCATAGGGCGAGCTTAGTTTTTCACAGGACTGCAGAGAGTCCTGTGAAAACTTTCTTTTTCACATGACTAGATCTGTTGTACCACCTACCTATCAAAGCAGTCTCCAACAAGTTTAAAGAGCTGCTTTCAGACTGGACTTCAGACACTTTCAGAGGGTATTTTCCAGCATTATCCTATCTGACATGTAGAGCTCAGCAGGAGAGTCCACTTCAGACTGGTTCACACTACTGGAAATGCACCATGTGGTTTAGGCAAAGGTGCCGTCTGGATAAAGTGTGCAGAAGGCAGCACACATGATGCCCTCTCACTGGCAATAAATACACTGGAGTATTAGCTGTAATAGTCGCACATCAGTGCAATCTGACATCACATGGATTATGTGCTGGGGAAGTGGCAGGTTAAAGACCTGCTAATGTCCCATCAGACTCCATTCTCTCACATGCAGCTCCATCAAGTGATGTCTAGAAAAGTTCGGGATGAAAACAGCTCAACAAAGACAAATTTATAATCACATTGATATCATATATATCTGGTGACTGACATGGTGAGGTGGTTTGGGCATCTGACTAGGATGCCTCCTGGGTGCCTCATGTATGCGGTGTTCTGGGCATGTCCTACCAGGAGGAGCCCCCAGGATAGACCCATGACACGGTGGAGAGATTATATCTCTCTGTTGGCCTGGGAACGCCTCGGTGTTCCCTCAGATAAGCTGGAGGAGGTGGATGGGGAGAGGGAGCTCTGGATTTTTCTGCTTAGGCTGCTGCCCCCGCCACCGTGTCCTGGATAAGCGGAAGGAAATGAATGGATGGATGACTGTCTGGTGATTTTTTTTTTTCAAACCACAGAGAAGCTAATTGTTCATTACAATAATGAAATCGCAAAACTTCTTTTCGGTGTATTGCACAGTTCACAAAAAAAAAAGCTTCTGTGAAATCCTTCTGTTGTCTCTGAGAGTCTGGAAATCTGTCAAGAATGGTTCAGACGGCAGCTTGGTAAGATCAAGGCTTCTCTTCTACCAGTCCGTCTGCAAGAAGCGCCAGAAATTGAGTTTCTCTACTGAGCTCAAACTATCAGTTAACACAGCAACACAATAAGCTGTTAACTTACTGGCTTATCACCTCCTAACGTCAGCTAACCAAGCTAACCGTACTACCGGTTTCCACAAGTCTGCACACTCTAGCTTTAACAGCTCCTCTGAAATTACATTTTACATGTTGCGTTAAATTAGACAATGCATTTGTGATGTTGTCACAAGCAGCAGATGTCACCATCAAAGTCATACCCTCAAGCTATACCTATACTGGCATTCTCCAATTTACACATCAGTCATAATTTTATACTCCCTCGTGATGCCAAAACACTTTTGACCCATTGAGGCATGGTGGTGTGCTGTGTAGCTGGGCACTGTGATGGTGGTAGAGGATTCTTTAGACTGTGGGTTGCAGGGTGGGGCCCTTTTATGTGTTCTTAGAACCATTCAAGCACAGTTTCATAAATATGACAGGAAGTGATGACCTGCTGGGGGAGGCTGCTGCTGCTTGGGAGTGCTATTGCTATTGTGGTACATGAGGGTCTACACTCTTAACCCAAATTAGTTGAGTTTTCTAGAAAATCGCGTGGAAACCCGTTGCCTTAAACCAACTTCTAGTTTTTACACAAAGAAGAAACTAAAAATGTTTGGGCATTAGATGCAGATTACCAGTTGAGAGCCATTGAACTTGCTGGGGTTCACTTCAAAAACATAATATCTTCAGTAATCTCTTCTTAACAAGTTCATTACTCTATATTTTAGTAGAAAAGTACAGTTAACTAATTTTATTTAGTAATGGGACAACATTTTTACCAAACATGAAAGAATAAGGAATGATTAGTAAAAAGTTTAATTACAATTAATGTCTGGGTTAAGAGTGTATAAAAAATATTTAGGTGGTGGTGGTACATAATATAAGTGATTGTTATTCACTTCAACTATAAAATCCAAAGTGCATAGCTTTTAGTTTGTTTTTTAATAAAGCTGAAACCCACAATAGATATCTTTTGGTCCTCAAGCGATTCTAAATGGTATAAAGCAGGCGCTATTGCAGAGACACAAGTTAAACTTTCCTGTTTTTCTCATAACTTCTCAATCACCATCAACATGGAGTGATGAGCACATACTAGTTTGATGCATCATTAAAAAAATCTATCTTCTATTGCCATATCTACTCTTCTTTTTTTAACATACAACATTATGAAGTTGGAGTTGGAAAGAAGCATCCATTAGCATGTTTGTTGTTTATATTAGCAATTCCTTAATTGGTCCTACTTGTTTTGCATGCTAACCTTGTGGTTGCATTAGCCAGCATGCCTAAAGTGAAGAGACAACCGTTTTTCTTACTGAAATCACAGGGCAGTGGTTGCGTGTGGCCATTTGATGTTTATGTTTAGATCATAAATCATCTTCAGGCTGCTTACAGGTAGCCACTGATGGTTAGCAACATGGCTTCTTCTTGAGTTCTGTACGAAGCAATATAAAATCCTAAGAATGTCCTTTTGAACTTCATTGATACTTCTCAGTAGCATGAAAATACTAAGTTGGGTGCCAGACAGGTTTTCTTATGATATTAGAAGAAATAATGCCAGCTGACTATCTGATTTGAAGTAAATCCTGAAGTTCTCGTCATCATGTAAATGCTTATCCAAAATGAACGTCTTCTATGCTTCCTCTGATAAAGCTGATTTTTCTTTTGGATGGCTGTGTTTCTAAAGATCCGCCATGCCAGCTAACTTAAAATAAAAGCACAAGACATTATCCACCATTATCTCTGAAACAGAATCTCTAGTATTAGCTACCCACTAAGCACTAACCAGTCGTTATACACCAGCTAGCTGCTAAATGCATGAAGGTTTGTTTGTGCAGTTACTGACATACTTCCTCTTTGCTGTAAATCCTGCAGCAAATCAAGCTGATTTAGGAAAATTCTAGCCCAGTGGCAGACTGGCGCCAGCAATGAAACCACTACAACCAATCTTATTTTTCTGTATATTACAAAGAACAAACACAATAACTTTATAATAAAAAGTTAAAGCATGCTTAATAACTGATGCTTCTTTAATTTATACTTTTGTTGTGCACCTATGCAGAGCTCATGCAGGTGGCTGATGCCTTTGCCAACATTTATAGGTGTGAATGAAGGGCCTGCATCGCTCTGCAGTTTTGTCACTGAAACGCTAGTTATAGGTGGGGTTACTCTCTCCGTGAGGAGCCATCCTGCAAGGAAGACATATAGAAGGAAACAATGTGTAGTGACAGTCTTAGGTTTATGGCTTAAGTTACACCATATAGGGTTTCAGAAGAGTTTGGAGCTATGGCTTAAATTTAACACAGAATTATAAACTGCTTTATACAAAACAGCAAATTTACTTACTCCCCTTTACTTTTAGGACTTGGGGTTATTTGTTCTTTGGACTTAATTAATGTATGGTAACTAGAACACAAGTGTCTTTAACACTTTCAACAGGTTGTCAAGTGTAAGCAGGCCCGTGGACAAATGTGAAAAATGTCCAGCGAAGTCCTTGACACCACTTTCACACACAAATGTGTAAAAATGCGTTTGACACATCTTAATGAACACCTCGTTTAACTCCCGTCTGACCACTCAAACCTGACACAGGCTTTTCACATGTTGTCCACACAAGACATCCCACTTATACAGAGTTATATCAGAACTCACTAAATGTCTTAAAGAGCTATTTCCATTCATTAGAAGCGCTCTCAGCCATATTTCAGATACAGATTCAACATGACAGTGCAGTCAAAGTGGGTTGACTTTATAGGATTCCGTTTCTTTATTTAGCATCCTTATGAAATGTTGACGCAACAACTCACATCCCGAGAATGTAAGCAGTGTGGAGTGGGAGTAGTGTGATTTGGCCTCTAGCACTCCGTGGCTTTGCTGAAAGCCACGGCATCATCAATGTTCTCTCTCACAAAAAGAAATCTCTTTGCAAGAATGATAATTGCCTTTAATGTAACCGGAGGGTATAGCCGTCACCATACCGTAGACTCTACTAACATTCGTGATGACAGAAAAGTTCTGATTTCGAGAAAGCAAAGCTGCAAAGCAAGAGTGGCTGGCGGCATGAAAAATTGTAGTTAAATCAGGTTTAAAAATGAAGCCAGGAAGCATCTTGAATGTCCAGTTGCATGAGAAACTTCCTTAGTTGGCTATTTTACACTTTTCAAAGACAAAAACAAAGGCATTTGCTCTGCAATACACAGCAATGGTCACACAACCACAAATGGGTGCTTTGTAAATGAGAGCAACAGATGGTGTGACATTTCTGGGAGGTTGTTGTGGACACGTTTAACAGACATGTCAGAAATTTCACAGCCACTTTTGAACAATCGAGCAGAGGGAATGAAGGCATGCCATTGGCAAAACTGGCTCTGTCATAGTGGATTGCACATATTTGTTTGACAAAAAGCACAAATTTTGCTGGTGTTTCCTCCACCAGGAGTGCCCCACAGTGGAGGTCTGCTGCCAAAATACCTTTAAATTAGCTGATAAATATAGGAGAGCGAATCATCTTGTCAGTGAAAAAACACTAATTTCACCTCTAATTATAACCAGAAAACAGCTGGAAACAAAATACTCGCGCACTCCAAGACACGATTAAGACATAATCTTTGATTGGGACAGTTAATCTTAAAATTTCATCATCTCCCCTGGAGACATAAATATCATCTAAACAGGGATGGATACAGTGTAGTAAACATTCCATTATGCCTTCAAAATATTAATATGACAACATTATGACTGCCCAGGAAGTATGTTTTTTGTTGCTTTTTTCCCCAAGTACAGCTTTTGACTGACAATTTATTCAGTTAGGTATCACAGCAGCTACAGATTATGCATAAATCACATGCAGATATCTGTTTAAAAAGTTTACTATACACGCACTGGACACTTTGCTAGTAGCAGGATGGACCCTTTTCCCTTTAGAACTGCCTTAATTCTTCATGACACGGCTTCAGCAAAGGTGCTGGAAACATATTTTCTTCATATTTTGGTCTATACTGATATAATAGCATCACAAAGCTGCTGCAGATCCATGATGCAAATCTCCTATTCCAATACATCACCAAGGTGCTCTATTGATCTGGTGGCTGTGGAGGCCATTTGAGTCACGCTCAAGAAACCAGTTTGAGATGATTTGAGCTTCGTGACAAAGAGCATTATCCTGCTGGAAGCAGCCATTAGAAGAGGGGTAAACTGGTCACGAAGGGTCAGCAGCAATAATAAGCTAGGCTGTGGTGTTAAACAGTGCTCAGTTGGTATTAAAGGGCCCAATTGTGCCAAGAAAATATCCCCCACACAGTTACATCACCAGCAGCCTGACCCATTGATACCAGGTAGGATGGATCCATGATTTCATGACTTTTACACCAAATTCTGACCTTACCATGAGTGTCGCAGCAGAAATCGAGACTCATCAGACCAGGCAATATTTCCCCAATCTTCTGTTGTGAGTTGCATTCTCACTTTCCTGTTGTTACCTGACAGGAGTGGCACCTGGTGTGGTCTTCTGCTGCTGCTGTAGATAATCTGCTTCAAGATTCGACTTGTGCATTTACAGATGCTCTTCTGCAAATCTTGGTTGTAACGACCAACTATTTAAGTCTCAGCTTTCCTATTAGCTTAAAGTAGTCGGGCCATTCTCCTATGACCTTTGGCATTGACAAGTTATTTTCACCCAGACAGCTGCTGCTCACTGGATATTTTCTCATTTGGGACAATTCTCTGCCAACACCAGAGGGAAAATTGTGCCAGAAAATAACAGTAGATCAGCAATTTCTATAATGTTCAGACCACTTCAATTACCTTTCTCCATTCCGATGTTTAGCTTGAATCTCATCAGGCTGTTTTGACCTTGTCAACTTGCCTAAATGCACTGAATGTCTGCCATGTGATTGGCTGTTTAACAATCACTTAACCAGGTGTACCTAATAATAAAATGTCAGCTGAGTGCATGTATACAAACCCCCTTTGTGACATTTACATACAGTATATCTACATGTAAATTCTGTTTCATTGTGTGTTGGATGGTGAACTTCATGCCACTTGCCTAGATTGCTGCTGCCCTCTACACAAAATTCCCCTTTCTAGAAAGTCCAAGACGGACATCGACAAGATGGCAAGCTAACATAACTCAAGAGATGTGGAACATTTTTCATTTCAGAACTATTCTTCAGCCATGGACTAGACATATAGAATGCATGGTCAGCCGTCTGGATGTCTGTAGTTATTCAGCTATTCAACACTGAAGTGTTTGCTGGGTGTGAGGATGTTGGCATGGTGATTTCTAGTTCAGAACACCTCTTTGCTTGAATACGGCATTATAGAGGCTAGCATCTGTCATTCTGCCTCACTTTCCCCCTCATGTTTTCTATTCAAGCTGACAGCTTTATTTTTTTTATCTATTATTTTCCAAGTCAAACCTTTCCCTTTTTTTTAAATCTTTTCTTTTTTTTTCACTCCAAATGCAGCAATTTTAAGGCACTCCACTATGTCTTTCCTAGCTGTACCATGCCATTAGAGCTGTGCAGATAAGACTGTGTGCGTATGGGCGTGGCCGGTGCTGTCTCATACCCACATACCCCTTTCATATTCACACACTCAGCAGTCAGCCCCCGTGTGTCTGCCTGTCTGTCTGTCTGGAAAAAGGGCTGTTTCCACGGCGACTCGTCTCCATGACGACAGCCACCCCATCCTCATCCCCTCTTCTTCTGTTAAGTCTCTTGCCTCCATAATCCACCCCCTCAATTCCTCATTCCAGTCTGTCATCTCACCCCATTTACACCCCACCAAGCCCCATCATCTCTCTCTCTCTCTCTCTCTGTCTGCTTCACACTCGATCTCCGTGTCTCTTTCTCAGTCCTCAAGAGGGAAAAAGTGAAGGAGATAAAGGGGGACCATTCCTGACGTGATCCTCTTTTTCTCGGACTCCAGGAAAGTAATGAGAGAAGCCACAAGCACCCGGAGGGAGCAGAGATGGATAGCAGAGTGGGGTGAGGTGTTGGATGGATGGAAAGAAGGCTCTAGGTAGGCATGGGTGGAGGCTATAATCCTCTGCACACTGCTGTAACGCTGACCCTGTTTCCTTATGCTCTGAGCAGCCAGGAAAAGGTGGGTTTTGTGCCAAAAAACACAGAAACACACACACACACACACACACACACACAGTGAGAGATGGCAGCCTGACTGTAGCTGCAGGGCATGCATCTGGTCGAACTGCGGGCCAGTGGACACGTGTCGGTGAGGGGAAGATGAATCAGGTCGCACAACACCGCCTAATGATCTCTAAGGGAATGGGGGAGGAAGCAAATATCCTTCATGTTCATGTCATTAACCTGGGGATTGGCTGGGTGTGTAGGTGTGTGTGTGCGTGCGTGTGTGTGTGTGTGTCTAGGAGGAGTTCCTGCAACTTATCATCAGGCTCAGGTGTGATACCCCCTATCCCCACCCATCACATACACACACAGGGAACCATGGGATTTTCCTCCCCTTCACCAGATGATGAGAGCAGATAGAGAGAAAGTAGGCCAAACAAACAGCTGTCTGTGCTGACAACCATTACATCACAGCGAAAGGAAAAAGAAAAAAAAAACAAAACAAAACAAGAGGGGCACATGCATTCACATGCATAGCCACAACACGGGGTAGGATGGGATATCCTGTTTTTGTTGTTCTTGCAAATGGAAAAGCACTGAAAAAGTTCAATTAATAGGAAGTAAATTTTGAAAAAGAAAAACAAGACAAGCCTCTGGCTCTGAAAGCAACTTTCCATTAAATCAAGAAAGGGGGGAATTTTTTTTAAAAAAGTTTCTCTCTGCCATCATCTTCTGCCATCCCAGTCCCCATCTGTCTA
>VUQJ01029741.1:0-16077 GCA_015108635.1 Andinoacara biseriatus
TTGGTTGTAGGAGGGGGGGGGGGGGGGGGGGGGGGGGGGGGGGTCCCATAATGTTTCTTTTTACTCACTTTTCACTCCCTGAGCCTGGTTCTGCTGGAGGTTTCTTCCTGTTACAAGGGAGTTTTTCCTTCCCACTGTTGCCAAGTGCTTGCTCATAGGGGGTTGTTTTGACTGTTGGGTTTTCACTGGAGTATTTTTGGGTCTTTACCTTACAATACAAAGCGCCTTGAGGCAACTGTTAGTTGTGAATTGGCGCTGTATAAATAAAATTGAACTGAATTGAATTGAATTGACCAAAACATAATGTCCCAGAGGTGTTCTAGTGGATTTAGGTCGGGCATGCATGGGGGCCAGTCAATTCCTTCATCCTCCAGGAACTGCCTGCCTCTCACCACATGAGGTAAGGTATTGTTGCGCACCAGGAGGAACCCAGGACTCAGTGCACCAGTGTAGGGTCTGACAGTGGGTCCAAGAATTCAACTTCAGCTTCATCTTGTGGTCTGTGTGTTCCTCTGCCTTTGTTGTAACTTTAAGTTTAATTGAACTTTGAAAAACATTTAAGTTTAATATTTCCACCTGATTCATATTACAGTCAATTGGGTATTTCATATTATATTTGATTTACTTAAACAAGTGAATAGTTATTAGTTAATATTTCTTTATTAATGTATGTTGTGAATTTGATACTGCCATTTAAACCCAGTTTGGACAGAAGTTGTAACTACATTACCCAAGATGCATTTCATATTCGAGAATGCACTGCTTTGTTGGTGTTGCAAAATGGTGATGTACCTTGAAAGTTTCTGCTAGTAAAAGCAGCTGTTTTCTTACATGGACTCTGACCATTTAATTGTTGGCTTGACAGATCAGATACTACAGCTTACGAGCATGGCCTTATGAATAAGCATATGCTTAGTCTACCAGCCAACAAGGGGAGGTGCCCAGTGGCAACAATACTTATGAGGTCTTAAGACAAGACCCCACAAGCAACTACAAGAAAAAAATCAACCGTTGCTTACAACAACTCGTACTCGTACCATAGCCCATACCCTGCTGAAACTACTTTATGCATTTATGCATGTAAAGAAAGCCATTAAAACGTGTGGTTATCCCAGCTTTCCTCAAGTCAGTCTAGATGCACAGGAAAGAAGGTCAAAGAAGAATAAGAATGACAAGGAGAACAAGACTGTCATCCCTCATGTGGCAGGCTTATTAGAGAAACTGGTCCATTCCAAGCATAAACCCCCAAACACAAAATAAGCAACATGGCGTATACTGTCCAGTGCAGTGAAGAGTGCTCGTACCTCTATATTGGTGAAACCAAACAGCCTCTTGACACAAGAACTTGACAGAACAAGACTCAGCTGTATATCAGCATTTAAAGGTCAAAGGTCACTCTTTTGAGGACACCAATGTTCACATTTTATGACCGGGAAGACAGATGGTTTGAATGAGGAGTAAAAGAAGCATCTATGTCCACTGTGAACAACCATCATTGAACAGAGGTCACCAGAAGTCACCAACTTTCCCCCGCTTACAGTGCTGTCCTGAGCTCCCTCCCCAGGCTCCTCAACCTTGAATCACACCTTTCTTCAGGTGACCTCAACAGGTCACTTGATAGTATGGGGTGAAGTCCCTTGGTTTCTCCCAAGACCACTGATTGTAATGACCCATGCCTCCTTTCACACCTTGGCGCATGTGATTATGCACATGAACAATAGAGGGTCACAACCTCCTCCAGGGGACTACGCCCACAGGGGTTTAAATACTGGGTCATTCCACCTTTGGTTTGAGAACTGAAGAAGCCCAAGTGTACCACTTGGCATGCAATTATTTAAAACATTGTGGCAAGGTTATAATGATGATAACAAGAAAGCAATTTATTTTTTGAAATTATAAAAACCCTCAAAGAAACAGTTTATTCATGTATTTGTTTTCCATATGCTTTTCCGAGTATTGTTTTCTACAAACTATAGTGCTTTATGAAACAAAAGAAAAAGAGAACATATTTAGTTTAGGACCAGGACCATAGAAGCATCATTAAGTACAGACTGATTTAAAGGAGATGTGATCTTGTGTTTTGTGGCATTCTCTACTTAATTATTAGATGAAGACATTGTGAGAAGGACTAACACACTGTTGGTGTTTGCTGACTGTAAAAGAAATGGATGAATCGTGTCATCTTTGCACACATAGATACTATAAACACATACCAAAAAATGAATTTGTGCTGAACAAAACACTGAAGTCTGTAAAGATCATTAAGAACATTACAGAGAACTACAAAACAGTGATAATGAGCCGTTAAGATAGATTCTACAAGCACAAACTGAGTTGTGTTAATGACAGCAGACAGAAATAATTTTGAATAACAACCAGCAGAGATTTTTTTTCTTTTTTATTTTTGTGACCAATCAAAGGAATACTCAAAACCTTGTAGACCAATTCTCATCAACTGAATGTTGTCAGCAGCCCTTAATAACTATTAACGCTAGTGACTTAATGTCATTCATTATTGTCATATCAGCCATTATTATCCTGAAGCTTTTTCTAGTATAGCTAAATGTCAGCGTTGTCAATGAAACAGAAGCTCAGCGAGTCTGACAGATTGTGTTGGCAACTATTGAAACGCTCCAGTGTGACTGCGCGCCTGTAAATGATATTACTGTATTTATTGTGTTTAATAGAGGATATTCAAAGTATTATGAAAGGTTTTTTTTTAAAGGTACTCCTATTCAAAACAAAAGGGAGAGCGCTAAATGGAACAATAATGGTTTCTAAGTGAATTCATGATCTTGATGTAGATATCAAGGCATCATAAAATTTCACATAGGTAAAAAAAGGCCATCAGTCAGACCCTATCAGCAGAAAGGTTGGCTCTCTTAATCTTAAATTCTGAACATGATACACTAAATGGCCTCTTCTCCATGTCGGCCTGGAGGCAGCAGCCCTTCCACCGTAGATTGCGTCTCCTCCATCCCTGAAAGCACCCATTTATTTGAAGTTCCATTCAACAGAACAGATCATACCACCCTGCGAGCCAGCAAGCCAGGTTTCTGAAAGGCCAAGGGAGCCATCCAAGGGAGCATCCCGTCTTTCAGTTATTAGAACAAGACCCCAGTCTGCACAGAGGCCGAACAAGGGAGGAAGTAAAAGCTTTATCAGGATTCTTACCCCACACCGCCCATTCTTCTGAAACCCTTGCTATCTGTGTAATGTTTCTGTTGTGGTGATTAAAATCCCCTGAATGCACCTTTAGGGCTAAAAAAAAAAGGGAATTGAAATTAACTGAGGTTCAGTGTTATCAGCCTGCATACCATAGGTGGCTGTGAGTCTATCAGCCCCAAAAAGAACAACTTAATAACGGCCTCATTAAGAGCATAGCCCATTACTGATAAGGGTCCCCTCGAGATGTGCTAATTAGAAGTAATGGGGGGGGGGGCTGCCAGTGTGGGCAAATTGGACACAGTCAGTGAAACTTTAAGTTTTCATGGTGAAACAAAAGCCTGGCTAATCTGGCTGTTGCCTGTGTAAGTCTGTCTACCCTGATGCACCTCATCAAGGTGCTGCCAGTGTTCCTTACTACTGCAGACATTACGTTGTGAAAAAGAGTGGCCTTGCCCAATGATGCTGTCATGTTATATTTTGCTTCTATGTGTGTGTATCAAAGACACATCTGTGGGAATATGCATTTTAAAACTGAGCATGTATGTAGCTGCCCACTTGATGGCAGAAGTGTTCTACTGTATCGCACATATGTCTCTTTGCTAGTGTTGACGTGGGGAAGAGAACTCAGTGAAGTAGGAAGACACAGGAAATCGGTTGTGGATGTCATGAGTATCACCATGTTTTTGTGCAGATTGACATATTCACTTTCCTGTTTTGTGTGTGTCAAAGAAGTTGATGATGTAGCGTGTGGGAAGACAATGAAGGTGTTACTGCTGGGATTTCATGACAAGATGCTAGAAAACTGTAGAACCAACACTGCAGTTGTGTCTTGAATGACATCTTCTTTTCTGCGAGACTCTCTAATGTAAGTGCTGGTGTTTGAATCATTGTGAATATTAGTTATTTGATTAAGCCTTAAAGTATTTTAAGTGGATGGCTAATGGCAGCAGCTAATTCTAATGCTACTTTTGAAATGAATTTTACAGCAAATACATTATAGACCCGACTGCACTACAGCATGATTGCAGGCAGGAGTGGTACTTGGCAGGGTTAAAAGTATTCCTCCATTACTGGAAGCCTCAAGTAATCTGTGTCACACGTTAAAAGCATTTTGATCACAGAGCAGTGCCCATTTAGACCTCTGTGAAAAGACAGAAGGAAATTATTAGCCTTATAGAAACAGTGTCGCCCATCAAAATTCCTTTTCTGCTCCTGGCAGCATTTTGTTGAGACACTTCAAAGTTACTCTTTGTTGTTTCACAAACAGCAAAAACACCCTACCTCAGTGGATTTTATGTTGGCAGATACAGTGTTTCTGACTTTACTTTCATCCTTGAAAAGTGGAAGAATAAGTGACTGTCGGGAAATACTGCATGTGGAAGCCCGTGTGCACGTGGCATGCCGTCCTATTTAGAAACAAACATGCATGCCTAATAGAATGGCTTGAGCAAGCAGAAAATAAATTTCCTGCTCTGTACACTCCAGTTGTCTTTGGTTTCATCCTTATTCATTTCAGTGCGGCTGCTAGTTCAGTCATTGATAGTAAGGGCAAGGACTGCTCATACACAAACCATTTCTCTTCTGGGAAGAATTGATTTAATGACAACATCCAGTGGCCGCAATCGATGGAGCAGAGGGAAAGGTACATTATGAAGAAAGGAAGACAGATAATGGAGGATCACAGAACCATTTCCATCACTCGAACTAGCATCCTTGAACACTCCTCCTTTTCTTTTTCCAAAAGAACAGGCCACTTTCCAAACTTGTTTTTATTTTCTTTGCACAGTATCTGAATATTGCTTACCTTTACCTTTGACCCACTCATGTCTCACTGCCCAGTAGAGTCACATCTGGGATCACAGCATGCATTACTAGATCATGATGATTTTACTTTAGATCCCCTCTGTTTGGCCTCATGGGGCTTCCCAGCTAACTGCTGTAACCATGGCTGTGGACAGATAGATTTCTTTCATTAGTACCTTTTAGATCCAGCTGCTGGTTTAAAACCTTCTTGCCTTGAAGAGTCTCTTTTTCTCTGTTTCTTTCTTATATGCGTATCTATGGTTCACATCCACTCATTGTGCATTTGATGGGATGTCTCATCAAACTGAAAAGGCTTAATTCTCCTCATATGTGTCAAGATGCATGCATCGTGCAGCCGCTGTGACATTGCTTTGGTGTTACAAAAGGCTTTCTGTAGCTTTCATATACAGGGCTTTTTTCACTTGTCCCAGATATTATGACTTCCACTCTTGTGCCCTGTACGATGTTGCAAATTTTCACAAAATATTATTTGTTTCACCCCATTATATTCAGCTCATGAGGGAAATACACTGCACAGTGCACCGTGTAGTAAAAGCAGTGACAAGCAGGGAATGATTCAAAGAGCCTCAGTAAAATAAAATCCTGGATATAGTGAAGACATCCAAGTGAAATCTCACATGGTTTGGAGACGTTATTTAACTGATAACAGTGGTCTAGGAATCCTCATATCAAGCAAGTCTTTCTGAAGCCTCAGGACCCTCACAGCTGAGGTCATGTTACCTGTTGTATTAAGTCTTTGATTATGAACCGCTAACATAATCAAAGACTAAATACAACAGGTAGCATGACCTCATGCTATGCTCTGACGTCTGAGAGGTCAGAGATGTAACTTGGAACAAGAGCTGAACAGGTTGTCACTATCATTGCTATAGTCCAGTGAACGTCAACTGGCGGCCCCTGGGCGACATCCGGCCCACCAGAGCTTTCAATCCGGCCCCCGAATATTACTGAAATTAAGTCTAGTGAGGAGGAACAAAAAAGTTGCTAAACGCCACCTCTGTCAAAAATGAGAACGATAATTATGGTATCTTTTCCACACGTACTAAACGCCCATCATAATCATTAAAAACCTGCCTCTGACTCGAAACTCCTCTTCCCTTTGCCTGCGAAAGCCTCCATGTCCCTGGAACCAATTAGAAGGCAGGATCGGATCATGTGACACATGAAGCTTTCTTTCAGCACTGCGCTGCCACCAGACTGTAGATGTCAGTGACTTTGGTTCTCATCTGTTCTTGAGTTTCTTTAGATAACAGCATGGTACGTTACCTTTTAAAATCTTTTAGCCTACTTTCAGCTTCGTTTTAATTGATTTCATGATTCAGCAGGTCTGGGTGTGGCTGCTGAAACTGAGCTCAGCTTTCTATCCCCCCACAAACATGGTTAATCATGGTTAATACAATAAGTGAATGTGTCAGTGTTCCATTTTGCTGGGTTGTTTCCTGTACAATACACCAATAAAAGCCTTTATTGTGACAATAGTAATGCAGCATGGTGGCGTAGTGGTTAGCACTGCTGCCTCACAGTCTGAATACCATCTGGAAGGCCTGGGTTCGATTCCACCTTGGCCCGGCCTCTCTCTCATGTTCTCCTTGTGTCTGTGTGGGTTTGCCCTGGGCACTCTGGTTTCCTCCCACAGTCCAAAGACATGCACTTGCTGTGGTTAGGTTAATTGGCTACTCTAATGAATGGGTTTCTGTGTTGGCCCTGCGACAGGCTGGCGACCTGTCTCTTGCCCTATGCCAGCATGGATAGGCTCCAGCCCCCCCCCGTGACCCTGAAAAGCAAAAGCGGAAGTAAATGGATAGTAGTGCTGTGGAATAGCATTGCTGTTACACATTTTGTGGTGTTGATGGGCTGTACTTGGATATCAAATGGTTGTATCTATTAGTAACCACAGGCACTGTGAAACCATCCTGGACCAAAATTGTAAAGATGCTATATTCAAATATATATTTAGAGTGAAAATTGTCTCAATTGTAATCTTTTTTCTCCCGACTCTAAAATCTGCACCATCCAGATGATATCCTGGCGATTTTGGATCATAGCATTAAGCACCGGTATAGGTATAAGACTTATTAGTGTATCAGTTTATGTATACTTGCCTATGATTTCCCTCATATTGTTTCACTGGTGGTGCTAATGCGTGATTTTTGGAGGCCAAACAGCAGGATTCAACTTTTCCTGTACTACTGAAAAGTGAAAGTAGTAATTTCCGTAGGTCAAAGTCCTGCATAATAATCCCATCCTGTTCATTTTGAAGACCAAGCCTTGCTCTGAGAGTCACACTACCTGCAGCTTCTGCCTGTCTGTTCATTTCTTGTTGAAAATGAATGACTTCCGGGTGGCAATCACTTACTGCATGTAATGACCCTCAAGGTGACCCATCATCCTTTACTCCCAGTGAGCCTGAGACATGTGGAGAATTGATAGCACCACCATGATGAGTTTGTTACATCTGTTGAAAGAGCGATGGAAGCACCCCACCTAATTAGCATTCTGTTAGACATTTAGATGTTTTGTTTTGTATTTTCTCCAAAACACAAAATGTATTTGAACACTGTTCCTTTTAAAAAAAGAAAAAAAAAGAAAAAAATGGTAACTGGGACACTATAGCAGTCTCTAATATGTAATTACACTTGAGTGCTTGTCAGAAAGTAAAAACTCCATCATCTGTCTGTGCTTTCAGCCTTAATAACCCCTTACAACAACCCACTGATTTATTCTGTGTCACTTAACAGTTGAACTTTAGCTGTGCTGTCAGACAATGCAGAGCAATATTCTAAACTTTTCACAGGTCCACTTGGCTTGTTAAAAGCTGCTATTGGCTGCTGTGGTTGTTTCTCTTCCCTTTATTCCCCGAACACTGAGGAGCCCAGGTGTTGGCGGTGAGCAGCTTGCATGGCAGCAAAGTGATATTTTGATGAGATGACAGTCAGCTCGCTTTGCAATTCCGCTGTGCAGCACAGTATTGTGGCTGGGCACTCCGGTGGGATAGACAGATCCTTGGGTCTACACAGCTGGCAGTGGATCCTGCCAGCTGTGGCAGCTCCCCATCACAGATGTTCATGCAGCTACCACATTGGCAGCATCTAGCCCTTTGTGTTGACCTTATTCACAAAAATAGCCAGACACGGATTAAAAGCAGAATGCTGCAGCCGTCGGTGAACCTATTAAAGGAATATACCATGGATATGGGAGATTAGCCTGTGGGTTAACAGTAAACTCAAAACAGAAGACAGCACAAAGGGAAAGTTCCCACTAAGAAGCAACAGCAACTATGTCTACCGGTCGCTGCAGACAAATCTTTCTGGTACAACCATAATTCCAAAAAAGTTGGGATGCTCTTTAAAATAGAAACAAAAACAGATTGCAATGATTTGCAGATCTCATAAACCCATATTTTATTCACGATGAAAAAAAGAGAACATATGATATGAGAAATATTACTATTTTGTGAAAAATATTTCTCATTTTGAATTTAATGGCCGGACCATGTCTAAAAAAAAAAAAAAAAGTGGTACTAAAAAAAGAGCTGGAGGGATATTTTGGAACTAATTAGGTTAAGTGGCAACATGTCAGCAACATGATTGATAAGAAAAAGACCATCTTAGAGAGCGAGACTTTGTCAGAGGTAAAGACACGCAAAGCTTCACAAGTCTACAAAAAACTGTGTTTGCAGATTGTGAAATTTTTTTAGAACAAGAAGCACTCCAGCAGCGTAAAGCTTCCCCAAGGCAGCTCACTCTCTGGGCAGTATTTACCTTTAAGGTGATAGTATTGTATTTTGTATATATTCATCCGATTTTCTTTGTTCTTTGTAAATGTACTTTAAGAAGTTTGTAGTGCAGTAAAAATCAAATAAGAGTAGAATGACAGATGTTTACTTTGATTGCACAAACATTATGTAGGAGCTTATTATGTAATATGCACATGTGTATATCTGTAATATACACATGAAAGTAATGTTCATTCAGGTTTCAAGAGAAGATCAAGATGTCATCTAATAAAACACAAACCTGCTGAGCCAATCCCAACGTTTGTGGAGTAAAACCTGGAAAATGGCAGGTGCATTAGTGAGACCGAATGTCATGACTAAGTACTCAGAATGGCCCAAAGGTGTATTAAAAGCTCTTTTCCACTTGTCCCTCTCCTGAATGCGTACGGGATGAAAGGCACTGCATACGTCCAGCTTGTAAAAAACAGTGGCTCCCTGCAAAAGCTCAAAAGGAGAATTAATAAAGGCAAATGGTACCAGAACAATACATGGGTGAGGGGTCTTGTCTGTTTCTTTCCACAAAGAAAACTGCACCAGCTGGAGAAGATGATTGTATTATTCTAGCTGAGTGTCTCACATGTATTTTTTCCATAGCTTCTGGCTCAGGGTGGGTATGTGGGCTGTGTAGTAGTGTTAACCAAGGATGACCAACAATTCGCAGCGTCTTAAGAGTTTCAAAAATAAAACAGGTTTGATGATGATAACCAGACTGTACTAAACGAAGTGGCATCATTTGGTGGGTTACCCAGGCTATGACCTTTCCATTTAATGCTCAGGCTTGAAACGACAAAGGGAGCTCTTAGTAGGTTTGCCATGTTGAGCAATAAAACCTGATTCTAGGTAACTCGGCTCAGCTCCTGAATCTACTAAAGCATGCAACTCAAATGTGTCTATGAGATGACTTAACTTAGCTGTGAGCATTTGAATTCTGCCCTTCCTTCCTTCTGTGCTCTTTTCGGCAGAGTTCATATTTTGCAACTAGATGATCAGTTTTTCCATAATAGGAACACTCACCAGCTGTTCTCTTTGCAGCTCCGCATCTGTTGACTTTGCATGTCCCACTGCCATCAGCTCCTCTTGGCATTTTGGGACGAATAAATGTTTGGTATCTGGCGAATCACAGACCATGTTGCACCAGGAGAGAAAGTCAAGAATGTTCTCCCATGGAGTCTTGAAGTCCTGCTCTGACTTCCTCTCCAGGATCTGCTTATCCTGCTTTAATGACAGGGAGACAAGAGATTCTAGTGAGTCTGAGTCATCTTTGGATACTAACAAGTTATTTAATTGTTCATTCAGGTGATGCAGGAATTCTCCCTGTAACACTTGATTTGACCACCCTGGACCTGCTACTACGATGCAGAACAGAAAAATCTGCTGACCCTCACTGAGAATTGTCAAAGGCATCGGAAATTCAGTTTCAAACCAGCTCTAAGTCCATTCTTTGTTTTTTGCAAGTACTGCTTCAGCCCAATCCAAAGCTCTTCCCAGCAATAAATTTACCATATAATCTTGACATAGTCAGAGGAGTAAGTTTGTGTCAGTCTGTCAAAAACTAGATTGCATTGCAATAGAAATCGCTCACTTTCCAAGCTCACTGGAATAAGGCTCTGGATGTAGGCTGTGCAGAGGGAGCTGGCAGGACAGTGGAATTGGGGATGACATTAGGTGAGTAATTAGAGATTGTAGCATACCTCCCATATATCTTAAAAATACTGCGGGGCATGCTGTTGTTTAGCCAGCTCCTGGAGAACCTTGCCTTGCTTGCCCAAGAGTATGTTCAGAACCGTCTTTGCATCTGCCAGATCGTTCAGTCAGCCGATGGTCAGTGGAGAGTTCTACAGACTTTAATCAAGCACAGTGTAGGTTTACAGGACAAGACTTACAGCAATAGCTCAAAGTATTAATCACAGGATTGTGAGTTTTCAGTCCCAATGTCTGCAGGTCCTGAACAAAATACAATTTCAAGGCAGTTCTGCAGCTTACTTGATTTAATTCCCACAGTTGGCTTTTATCTTGCAGGTGTATTTTCTCCAGAAGGCAGGCATGGTTTTGCACGGCAGGCAGACTGGCTGTCAAGGCGAGTCATCACCTAGAGGAGAAGGAACCCATGACATATAACTCAGTACAATAGTAATAATAAATACAAAAGAAAAATATAGAAAAGAAAAAAATATACATCTTATATTACAGCTGAAATTTCTAACAGTGAATTTGAATTGATGCTCTGGGTGAAATGGAAGAACACATGATTTTAGTAAACAAGTATTATTTTAGTCTTTTGTGAGGAAATAAATAAATAAAATAAACTATCTGTTTTTTAGGGGGGGTGGGTGGAGGGAATAACAGTTAAAGCTGTGTTCATGTTACTTTTTTAGTGTGTAGGAGACTATACAATAAAAAAGAGAGGGGCTCAGTGGCACCCATGCTGCATCCATTTATTATCAACAAGCACAAGTTGAAGATTATTTTCCACATTCTGCAGCAGCTCAGCGTGGGTTTGTTTGTGCAAAAAAATAAACATATAGAGGGTTCCATAAAATCAGCACAACCCCTCTAATTGCATGATGAGTCCAAGGCATGTAGAGTATAATTTAATGATTGTCTTTTTTCATTATTTTACTATTGATAACACAATACGAACAATGTACTAAACCAGCAACACACCCTGTAGGTAACCAGTAAATAATTAGGGTGCCACATTCTCACAGTCTCCGCTACACTGAACTTGAAAATATTGTTTTCACACTGTGATAACAGTGATAATCACTGGACAATGAGAGGAAATTAATTATAGAAATGGATATGATGAGTAACAGCCTCTTTAATAAGTTAAACAGCTGTTGGCATCTGTGTAAAAGCACGTTTGTTTAAAATACTGTTAGCTCAAGAAGATTTTAGAAGATATACATACACCATTACTACTCCTACATTCACCACTCACAACACCACTACCATCAACTACCGGCCTACACCCTCCTCCCGTCCTCCAATCTCATATGCACAGAGGCAGATGCAATTATTTTCACAAAGATAGAGGGAAATGTCATCAGGACTCTCTTAAAGCACCCATGTTCTGTCACCTTCTCTCTCTCTCTTTTTTTTCATTTCCATGACTCCCTTATCTCAAGATCGTCTCCGGCAATTTCATTACAGTCAATTAGCCTGGAGAGAGCGTATGAGACTGAGGAGAGCTTCCCAGGCATCAAACAACATGCATCTGAGCCTCTGCATACCAAACAGTGACAGCATCAGGCTGCTGCCCAAAAGGCCTTCAGACTAGCTGAGGACATTTACCACTCTCAGGCCTAATAATGTTTCCCAGACACTCACTGCAGACTGCAGCGGCTCACTGCTGGAGCTCGGTGCCTGTGTATATTTTTATAAAAATTATTGTGACGAACACGTTGCTGACCACAAATGTAACAGGTGTATGAAATCTCCCTCCTCTGTTGGGAGATGTAACACAATCCTAAGTCAGCATGCACACACGCGGAGTGGGCAGAAACACAACCCATGGGAGAACACTCATAAAATAAAGTTTTTCACAAGACAACCTAGCAGTAAAGTATGTATGGGGAAACACTGGCCTCCTTTCCTCTTTCAGCAGCTCGCTTTAGGGGTCGCTACAGTGGGTCATCTGTCCCCACCCTATCCTTAGCATCCTTCTCTGTCACGCCAACCCTCTGCATGTCCTCCTTCACTGCATCCAGGAATCTTCTCTGGGGTCTTCCATTTATCCTTCTGCTTTGCAGCTCTGTACTCAACATCGTTTGCCCTCCTCTTCACAGCTCAACCTTGCCTGTCTAACTTTGTCTCCAAAATGCCTGTCCTGAGCTATCCCTCTGATGGACTCATTTTTAATCCTTTCCACTCTGGTCACTCCCAACAAAAAGCTTCAACTCTACCACTTCCAATTTAGCCTGTCTTTCTGTCAGTGCCACCACCTCCAAACCATACATCATAGCAGGTCTCACTACCATCTTGTAAACATCCCCTTCCATTCTTGCTGCTATCTTTCTGTCACAACTCACTTCGGCACTCATCTCCAGCCCCTCCACCCTGTATTTTAACTTGTCCACCTTCACTGCCTATACTCCTTGCAACATCATTGTTCACAGATAATCCTGCCTGACCTTAACTATCTATCCGTTTCATCACCATTGCAAACATGAAGGAGCTCAGAGCTGATCCCTGGTGTAATCCCAGCCCTACCTTGAACCCATTAATTAAATCACAATGGCCAGCCTCCCCTGATGTCCTTGAAACCGATGTGCCACCCCCCCACCTGGAGCTGAGCCCCAAACTACTACACCTTGCCACTGCATAGTCCATTTACCATGTCTCACTCTTACCGTACACTGCACCACTGGCCTCACATGCTGCCAGTCTTAACTTCCACTAACTTCCAGTCTTAAAGCCACTACCATCTGCCCTTCTTCATTTATCTCCTAAACCCAACACCTCCTCATCACTTCCGTTCTCTTCACCTACATGCCCATTGAAGTCTGCTCCATCTTACTCCAGAATTTCTCTTTCTTTTCTCATTCATTATCCAACTTGTGGGGCAAACCACTGACAACATTCAATATCATACTTTCAATTTCTAGCTTCAAACTAACGATCCTGTTTGACACTCTTTCACCTCCACAGTACTATTCACATGCTCATCCTTCAAGATTACGCCCACTTTGTTTCCCTTCCTATCTGCACATGGTAGAACAGTTTGAATCCACCTCCAATGCTCTTGGTTTTGCTTTTCTTCCACCTGGTCTCGATGCACACACAATATATTTACCTTCCTTCTCTTCATCATATCAGTAAATGGTAAATGGACTAGTTCTTATATAGCGCTTTTCTACTCTAACAGACCTCTCTCCCTTTACTATTTATAGTCCCTACATCTAAAGTCCCTACTCTCATCTCCACAGTCCTGTAGATAGACAGATAGACGTTCTGTCAGGTTGATGTCAGGACTCTGTGCAGGCCAGTCAAGGTCTTTCAGGCTCATCCATGTCTCTATGGAGCTGCTTTTTGCACTGGTGTGCTGTCATGTTGGAACAGGAAGGGGCCATCCCCAAACTGTTCCTGCAAAGATGGGAGTGTGAAATTGTTGCTGAAGCATTAAAAGTTCATTTCACTGGAACTAAGTGGCTGAGCCCAACTCCAGCAACCTCACACTATAATCCCCCCTCCACCAAATTTTACACATGGCACAATTCAGGCAGACAAGTTCTGTTCTCTTGGCACCCACCAAACCCAGACTCATCCAGTGGCGTCCAGTGGCGGCCTGGTTTGCACCGCTGCATCTGACGCTTTGTGCTTGGTGATGCTGCTTGGTCAATTAGACCCATTCCATGAAGCTGTCTATGTACGATTCTTGAGCTAATTTGAAGGCCACATGAAGTTTGGAGGTGGTCTGCCACTTTGGAAGTGTTTGGAAAACCTGAATACAATGATTTGGATGGGTGTGTGAATACTTTTGGCAATATAGTATAGATAGATCCTTTATGAACCCTTTGAAGGAAAATAAGTTGTAATGGCAGCAAAATTAAATGCTCAAGATTATGCTTGTTTGAAACAGGTCTCTCTTGCAAATGAGACAAGAGTCTCAATATATAAATTAAGTTTACATTAAAAAAACAAACAAAAACAACACGAAATAATATTCACACAGTCTTATAGCAGCTGGGATAAAAGACTTCCTGAAGCGCTCTGACTTGCACACTGGTGCAATCAGTGTTTGGCTGAAGGTGCCGCTGTTGATCACCCCGAGGGCCTGAAGTGGGTGTGCAGAGTTGCTCAGTATTGACTTCAGCTTGGTGAGCGTACTCTCTGCTGCCACAGAGCCAGGCTTCTTGATCAGCTTGTCTGCTCTGTTTCTGTCTGCGCCAATTCGTTCTCCCCAGCAGGCCACCGCCACCACTGTGTGGTAGACATTGCACAGCAAAGGTTGGCAAATGACCTAGCAAATGGAAAAGAAGGAAATGGGAAGAAGGAAATTAACAGGTATTGCATTCTGTTAGTCCATCAACACTGTCCACATACTCTTCACAGAAAACATCCTAGTCTGTTGTTTCAAAGCCGCACCGCGGGGCTTCTTCGGCCTCAGGACACCTGCTTTTTGATGTTCAAGTGGTAACAAGCAACAATTTCATAGCTGGAGCAGAGGGAGGAATGAACTACACCATGTCATGGTCTGATTGACCAAGAGGGGGCAGTGCTGTGCATTTATATGCATTTTTCACATTGGCATAAAAGAGGTCCAGGGTCTTATTTCCCCTGGTGGTACATTCCACATACTTTTTAAAAGTGGGAAAGATTTTGGATAGTGATACATGATTATAGTCAGCAGACATGAAGATGAAGGCGTCCGCTTACCTGGCCTGGAGTCTCATGATAGTGGCATGTGCGACATTCCAGGCTGCTTCCTGGCTATCAGACGGGAGGATCTGAACAACAATGGCTCTCACCACCATGAACTCCCTCAGCAGGTAATATGGTCTTGAGCTATAGTCAGTGGTAGTTCGGGATTCCTGGTGCATATTAAAACCGTAGTCTCTCGATCACGTTTCTCTGTCCATTCCACAGCTATTATATACATGTTATGAAGTCCACTTCAGGGCACAGAAGTCAAAGAAAAAGTCTTGGTGTTGTTGTGGCATTTAAAAATACTGTGGTAGCTCCTAATAAATATGGTAAAAGAAATTAAAATGCCTAAAACACACATGCTAGTCAATGCTGCACGCAACAGGTTGCCGTCTCTCCAGAACAATGAGCCTCTCATAACGACATCAAATTCCCTAGAGTCAAAGATTTTCTCCTGCTGCTTCCTAACACACCTTACCCCTTTTCTTCAGCCAACAGTAGCACAGTTTACATCCTGTTGGCAACCAGCACTGGAGGGGGTTGTTGTTAACCCGGGCCCCAACGATCCAGTATGGGAAGCTCATTCTTAATGAGCTGCATGTATGTTTTGTCAAAGGTTTTACACCAGAAGCCTTTTACTGGCACTAGAAGAACTTGCATTTGTTTTCATAGTTACACATTATTCTGCTTTTTGTGATATTATTTTAGCTTTTAGTTGGCAGGGTAAGCCAAATAAACTACCTTAGGTTTAGGAAAAAGTAATGCTTTGAGTTTAAGAAAAACTTTCTCGCTGGTGTTTTTGGTGTTTGGTGCAGATGTCTGACTACACTGAACATTGATCAAGACAGATGCTAATTTGACAGATTTTCCTGTTGTTCAAAGCATGGTGTGAACAACAGAGAAATCTGTCAAGACCTTAATAGGCAGTGAGGCAGATTTGTGAT
>VUQJ01029741.1:22170-33947 GCA_015108635.1 Andinoacara biseriatus
TCCTTTTCTCACACTGCGAAACCCAATCTGACAAATCCTCTTATAAAAATATCATTCTCCCACTATCCCATCCCAGACCCCGCTCTCATCAGACATCAATGCCTGATTTGTCCTTCCTTATTTGCACACAGCATTGATCAGGTGAAACTGAACAGCAGAACTGAAACTAGTACAGACCACGTGGACGAGTTATAATAAATGATGAATATCCTTCACCAAGCGTTTTTACTGGGACACGACATGAGGTATGGTGATCACAGTTAATATTGTCTTACCAGCATGCAGATACAGGCTCAGGTTGCCATCCCATTAGCTACAATAATTGAACTGTCATCCAAACAGCCGTATTCCCCAGTTCTCTTCTTGTTTTCCCCTTTTCTTATATATTTCATGAAATTTTCATCAGCTCAGAGGGGGAGTTATTTCCTGTCTCCATTTACTCAACTAACTCGAATGTTGTTCAGCGCTTGGCTGACAGTGAACATGATCTACACCTTTGTTTTATCAGATGACAGCTGCATATTTATAAAAGAACAGATCAAGGAGATCAAGACACCCAACCTTTATTTATAATGAATCAGAATTCTTTAGGAAGGAATTGTATATGTGTTCAGCAGAGAGTGGGTCAGTGTAACAGCTCTAACCTTCTATCCATACAACCGACTGTATCCTTGAGTAAACACATTCCTAATGGTGTAGTTGTAAAATTACTGCGCACCCATGACCTCATTAATCTTGGATAAACAACTCTGCCCTGTGGTTGGCAAAAGCAATAAGTTTGGGCTTTACTTTAGTGGCTTCGCTACAGTAATCCATTTTCTGTCACTAAGGGAACACAAAGACTTGTGACATTTCTTAAAAGATTTATGTCGCAATGTTCAGAGATCAGTGGTTAAAGCTGCTGCTGCTGCTTCCATAGTCGTTATGTATAAAGTGAGTTCACAATCGGTTTATACAATGGAAAGAAAAAAGATATAAATTTTCCTTTCATAAAATTATAAATTGCTAATGGGGATAAAAAGCATAATTGTATCTTTATAACAAAAAATTTTGGTAAAGTTGGTTCAAAAGCATGGAGCTTTGAGCAACAGGACTTTACACCAATCAAATGACAAGTGAAGTAAACAACGCTGAATATAGACCGATCAGGCATAACATTATGACTGCCTGCCTAATAATGTATTGATCCCCCTTTTGCTGCCAAAACAGCGCTGACCTATCAAGGCGTGGACTCCATTAGACCTCTGAAGGTGTGCTGTGGTATCACCAAGATGTGTGCACCAGTTCCTTTAGTTCTGTAAACTGTGAGGTTGGGCCACCATGGGTCGGACTTGTCAGTCCAGCATGTCCCACAAATGCTTGATTCGACTGAGATCTGGGGATTTTGGAGGCAAAAGCTAAAACTTGTTATGCTCCTTAAATCATTCCTGAACCATTTTTGCTTTGTGGCAGGGTGCATGATCCTGCTGAAAGAGGCCACAGATATCAGGGATTATTCTTTCCATGAAAGGGTGTACATGGTCTGCCACAATGGTGTCAAAGAAACATCCACATGGATGAGAGGACCCATTTCCCAGCCAAATACTGCCCAAAGCATACCAGGTGGCAGGTGTTCCTCAGGTACGGACCCAAAGGAAAACATGATTCATCAGGAAAAGGTCACATTCTTCTTCCATTGTTGTGTGGTCCATTTTGAATTCTCATACCCATTGTTGGCATTTTCAGTAGTGGACAGGGGTCAGCATGGGCACCCTGACTGGTCTGTGGTTATGCAGCCCCATATGCAACAACCTGCAATGTATTGTGTAGTCTCACACCTTCCTATCAGAACTAGCATGAACTTTCTTTTTGTTAATTTGAGCTACAGTAACTTGACTTTTGGATCAGACCACACGAGCCAGTGTCTGCTCCCCACGTGCATCATGGAATGGGCACTCCAGCCTATTCCGGCTGAGAACCATGGCCTCAGACTTTTCAGTGGAAACTGTGTCATTTTCCCATTTTTTTTTTTTCAAAAAGTAACGTGCTCAGACGGATCTCCGTTTATACGGAAATGCAAGACACTAAAAATGCTGCAGTTCCCACTGTCAGGCCACAAGTGGGTGTTGAGGATATAGGAGCTGCAACCATAGTGAGCACGTGCGGGTGCCCTCATTTTCAAAAATTAGTGTTTTCATCCGTTTACACGCAAAACAAAGAAGCGCATTTCATCTGAAAACGTTCTTGTGCAAACGCGGCCTAAGACAACAGCAAAGATCATTGGTGCGCTTCTCAGGTGGCCTTTGAGGTTGTTGGGGTTTTTTTGAGAAGCGTTCCACTCACTTTGCAATCATCCACAAAAAGACACTTGCTTCTACCTGTCTTGCCATCGTACACAAAAAAAAAATCCCATGCGAGACTCGGCTGCCTTCTCCCAGCTTTTGGTGTTGCCATTATTTTGCAGACTGGTGTGGTGAGCAGACCCACACCGTGAGGTGCCCTATGGAGCTCCCAGTTAAAACTGCTAAAGTGAAAAAAACTATTTCATATCAATTCACAAGGCTTTTAAAAAAAATGACAAACATGAAGACAAAGGCGTTTTATCTATCATTTCAATTAGTTTGAGTTAGTTTTGTAAGAACACAGTTTCAGTCAGTTATTGTTTTTTTTTTCCTTTTAATTACCATTTTTTTATTTCAGTTAACATAAATGTTTTTTTTTCAATTTCCATCCATCCGTCCATTTTCTGTTCTATAAAAAAAATATCAGTTTCTCTAGAAGATAATGTACATTAATGTTCATTATTACGGCCCCAAGTAAATGAGGGAAAACAGCAATGCCGTAAGAATATTAGACCTGTAGGATGAAAAAAGGCCTAATAAAAGCCACATGTGAAGGATCAGCGTAAGTTCAGGATCACCTCAGTTTCTCATACAATTAGATTACAGTTACAGGTTACATAAATGACCAAACATGACAGTGGGCAGATTAACAATGGAAGAAAGGAAAGGGCAGCCGTTAAACAGAAAGATATGTTTGTACAGATAAACAAGTTTATTGAATGTCCACAACCAACATTTTTTTTTCTTTTGTTTGTTTTTTGACATCGTCCATCTCTCTGCTTATTTCCACTGATCCTCAGTCTGAAAAAATAGATACACAAATAAAAATTAATTATTAAAAAATAGCTACCATCTGCCCAGACTGCCTAATAAAAATAACACCATCAAGCTGTTAAATTATGTCTTTTTATGATTATGATGGGAGACTCTGTAATTATTGCTGCAGACTGCCCTCTGGTAGATCCACTCCCATCATAGTCTCTCTCTCTCTCACACTTTTTTTTCTTAAATATTATCGTATGGCCCTTCTCATCTCCTTGTCCACTGTTTAAATTGAAATGGTGAGCAAGCAGCTAAACAGAAACAATTTAAACTGAGTGGTGGGGCATGAAATAGTCCATGTGGTTCCCGATCATTTTAGAACTGTGAGAATCATCACGTTTCCTCTTACTGTCACAGTTCTTCAGTGGTGGGAAGGTAAAAGCAGGAACAGCTAATACGGCTTGCAACTAATTTTATTTGCAGCAATTTGAAATAGCGGAGTAAAACGGAGTCTGTAACTCTGCCTTGTACCTTTACCTGTAGCTGACTTTGCAATGGCACAATGAAAACATTTGTAAGTGTAGCTTAAGTGTTTTGGGTTTTACTTGTTTGCTGCTGACATACTGGTACCAAAATAAATGCTGCTTGAGGGACCTCTTCTTTTTCCTCTCAACCCCCAACAAGTTGGGCCAGATGGCTGCCGCTCCCCAAGCGCTGTTGTAGTCTCTTCCTGTCGTCTGATTGTTGGTGTTTGCTCTCTGATATTGTTCTTGACTTTATCGTACAATATAAAGTGCCTTGAGATCAAAACAGCCTTCAGCTGTTTGAAAGTATTTTGAACATGTGTAAATTGTTCTTTTTAAAAATGTCCTCAGTCTCTGTACAAAAGCTAAATTTTCTACTAATATGATAAGTTAAAAGGGAGAAAAACCTCATATTTCCTATGAGCAAAAGAGCTGCGGCTCCAGGTGGGATTCAAATTTCAAGAGGACTAAAAAGTCCTTGAAAAAACACTAGGTCATTTCAGCTGGTGGTAAAAAGTTCTGATGTAGTGTTTTTCTGTTCTACTTGAGCACTCAGACTGCTTTATACAACACTCAAATTAATACATCGGGAGCAACTCGGGGGTCAACATCTTGCCCAAGGTACTTTGGCATGCACACTGGAGCAGCCAGGAATTGAACCACCAACCTTCCAATTAGCAGACGACCATTTAACAAATCTGGTAATAATACCATTAGCCTCAATTAACCAGAGAAATAAATTTGATCTAAATGGAGATCAAATCTGCAACAACAGAAGTTATTGGTAGTATTTAGTTCAATGTTCTTTTTTACACTATATTGCAAAACTAGTCACTCACCCATTCAAATAATTGAATTCAGGTGTTCCAATCACTTCAATGGCCACAGTTGTTTTTCAGGACTCGGCCCCTTAGTTCCAGTGAAATGAACTCTTAATGCTTCAGCATACAAGACATTTGAGACTATTTCATGCTCCCAACTTCGTGGGAACAGTTTGGGAATGGCCCCTTCCTGCTCTAACATGACTGCACACCAGTGCACAAAGCAGCTCCATAGAGACATGGAAGAGCGAGTTTGGTGTGGAAGAACTCAGCCTAACAGAGTCCTGACTTCAACCCAATAGAACACCTTTGGGATGGATTAGAGACTGTGAACCAGCATCAGTGTCTGACCTCACCGATGCGCTTCTAGAAGAATGGTCAAAAATTCCTATTATCATAAACCTGTGGAAAACCTTCCCAGAACAATGCTATAGCTGCAAATGGCCAATATCATATTAAACCCATTGGATTAAGAATGTTACTCAAATTCATACATGTATGTGTGACGGCACATCAATGGGAACTTCTGCCAGTGTAATGTGTATGCTACTCCTTTGTGGTATTACTGTTGGAATTTTTGATTTGATTGTAAATAAATCCTCGATTCAAACTTTCAAATAATTTGTGTAATTAATACTTACTATAAGATATAACACTTTTTAGACCTGTACTAGACTCAATAACAAAATCTGTTTAGTGTAGTTTTGAAGCCATTTGATAATTACTTTGTCATTTGTTGATTATTAAAACTTTACAGCGGTGTTACCATAAAACTAACTACTTATTAAGTAAGATATTACTTACTTAGTACCTATTTGTACTGCACTACCAAATCATTTTAGTTTACCTGCTGATGTAGGTGATGTAGGTGATGTGGAGTAGATGATTGGATTCCCTCAGGGGGAATTCAGGAGAAATGTCAGTGTGATAGATACCTACGGACCATAATTAAAAGACTTCAAAACTTGGCTAGTTTGAAACTAAGTGTCTTGTCTCCATCGCACCCTGTCAAGCCACCCATGTTACCCAGGCAACAAATCAGGGAGGAAGATGGATGCAAGTGTTTTGACTCCCTCTGTCGTGGGGAGCATACTGGTTGACCAAGGAGGATGGTGGTGTGTGTGTGTGTGTGTGCTGGAGAGTAGGGGGTCACTCCAGGTCTGGGCTGCCCACAGCTTTTGTATGTCTGTCTCATTTCACAATTCATCAACCTAGCGTGACTGTCAGGCGAGCCTTCAGCTCCAGTGATCCATCAGGGCCTGTCAGCCAGCCATCACAACAGAGAGATGAGGCCCCAGCATTCGAATTCCATTAGCCCCATCAGTCCCGACTATAACGCCACGCGCCCCACCCAGCCAGCCAGCCAGCCAGCCAGCCAGCCAGCCAGCCAGCCAGCCAGCCAGCATCTAGTCTAGGACCCAAAGAGATAATAAAACAGCCAATCAAAAACAGACTCAACTGCTGCCACTACTTCTAACTTCCCTTGGGATATGCTGCTGTATCAATGCTGCATTGGCTGATATTACTTTTCTTTATTTGTCTTTTCATGTTTTCTCCCCCAAATAAAGTATTTTAGCTCTTTTCCCTCCTCCTCCCAGCCTGCTTTTCTTTACGACATGAAAAAGGTCTCCAGCTTTAAATCCGAGTCATGGGTTTGAGTGGGATCTAGGAATAATGCTCGGATTTACGTTGATGCCAGGACCATGATGATGGGTTATGTCATGTGGAATTATAATGGTCATATTACAGAAACGGATCAGCTGATGTGATGTTGATGTTTCTACCAAAGCTGGTACAAGCCGATATTAAATGTGCAAATATTATTTTATGAAAAACTAAAATTGCAAATAGGAAAAACTGGTTTATCTTTGTTAAAACACACAAAGAAACAAACCAAAGAAAAAATACAAGCAAAACATCACAAGCAGGGGTGTCACAATATCTCACATTCAAATCAATAATATTGCAATCAAAAGAATTCATGATATAAATATTATCATATGTACATTATTGACAGGATAATGATAATCATTATGACACGTTTAATCATTATTAGTAAAATAATTTCCTCGTTGATATATGCAACATAAAATAAGCCAAATTTATGTTTCACACAGCCAATTAAAAAAATGTTTTATTTATATTTAGATGTAAACAGGAACTCTTTTGGGGTTTGACTTGCTAATAGCAGAAACTCCTCTACAATTTATATATTATTTAAACTCAAATGCGAGGCAGTGCTGATCTACATAAATGAATATTTTACCTCTGGCTTCATGTTTAAGATATTACAGTTAGCCAAAAATTTTCCTGAGAGCTTTATTTAGGACAATCAAATTTCACAGTTTTTCGTGACTTTAACCTGCTATGTTGCTCTGCTGTCCACAGTAAATCGTAGGAGATTGATCCAAACCACTTTAATAACAATACACTGAGTGACAGGCTTATGTCCTGCTGCCTTTACTTTGTTCAGTGAAGCTCCAGTATTTTCAGAGTACCCTGGGTTTTTGGGCTGGGTAGAGAAGATGAGCAATGTTGTCCCATCTCCAGCATTGGCATTGTTGCCTTTCTCCTTAATCCTTCAGGCAGTCAATTTGCAGGCAGCGAAGTGTGAAGCCCTATAATGATGGGTTATTGACCCATTTGCTGTTTTGCAATGAGGACAGAGGCAAACTGAAAGGATAGTTCCTCTTTCCTGTGATATTGAGGTAGTTCTTTGGCACTAAGGGTAATACGACTGAAATTGATATTTTGGTTGTCTGATAACGGCTATACAAATATCAGCAACTGTTTGCCAGCAGTAATGATCTGTGGATCGAGTACAGTTAAATGTAACGCTTCCACCTGTTTTAAACATTGGGATTAAACCATATAAATCATACTCACACAGCATTGAAGGCCATGCCATATATGTCATTTTTTAATCACTCTGAGTATTGTTTTTTGATTGCTAAGATAAGCAATATACATCAGGAAAAAATGCATTAACAACTTACTTCTGCAAGATAGAAAAAATGATAGTGGTGTCACATACTGGAACTGATATTGTTCAGAGTCTTCCTGCATACCCACTGTAGCATTAAGTTGACTTAAAATAGACTTGCAATTAATCACACACACACACAACACAACAACCAAAAAACAAGCAAATAAATTTGTTAATCAGATATTCCAATCCCATGAAAAAAATAAAATAATCTTGGTTTACTTACCAATGTTTTTCATTTACATCATATAAAAAATAAACAAACAAAACAGCAGCCTCCCTGAACAGTTTGTATTGCTAACAGCACAAAGTACCAGGTTGTGCAAATGCAACATTCATATCTCTATGAGTAAGGTTTTTGTATTTTCTTCTTATTTCATGCATTTTGCAAAAAAATTAAAATAAAAGGTGAGGCTTGCTATCTCATTTAGAAAAAAATTAAGATTATCTGCTCACGTTTTGTGGCCCATTTTGTCTCTCTTTCTTTCGGTCTCTCTCTGCTTTCCATGAGGTTCTAGTGGTTATCTATTTTGACACGAGGGAGGGAAAGCCTCAGGGTAACACTTGACACGGATTCCTCTCCATGATTCCTGGCAGCTCTCTCCATTCCCCTGCTGTCACTGTAGGGGAATATAAGGGAGTCATAAAAGAATGCTGTCATGTCACTGTCACAAACACTGTATGGAATCGAGACGTCCAGCACCAATGCACACTGTGAGCTGCAAAAATGTGTCTAGTGTGTGTGCTTTTTATTTATGTGTGTTCTGACTAGGGTAAAGAAAAGGTGTATTTCTGTTATGAAGCCATATTCTAGCATTGACAAGCTCTGTTCACAAACTTCCACCCAACACTGACGTCAGCCAATTTCATGTTTTTCATCAAAAATTACCTCTGCTTAATGATATGTCAATTTAACTGATACCGTGGGTTTGCACATAAATAGCACAGCACTTTCTGTGCATCCTTCATTCAAAGATTAGGGTTAAGATCGGGGCTAGGGTGTCAATAAAAAGTGATTTGGTCATTTATTCATATGTGTTATACCAGGCTGTCATCTTTAAAACAACTTGGGTATTACTCGGTCGAAGTTTTCATCTTTTTTTTTGGTAACCAACAAACAAATTGGAACACAGCTAAAATTACTATTATTGGGTGATTCTCCAAAAACCTGCATTATACTCAGTGGCAAATATCTGCTCATTGGCTGGTTATTCCAAATAACTAAAGCTATAGTTAAGATAACACCAGAGACAACAGATCCAATTTTCTCTGATGGGATGCCGGCTCCTCTCTCCTGCATAACATCCTGTCGGTTCGTCTGTCACACCATCAGTGTTACTTCACACCTTGCTGTTGAGAGTCCGGTGAACAGAAAAAGCAAAAACAAATAGTAACCCCTGCCTTAGCAGGAAACTGCTTTGGATCTAAGGGTTCAAACAGTTAACCTAGATTTTATCTCAAGTTGTAGACTATTGTTTGGCTGTTTTGTTTTGTTTTGTTTGCAAAAAAGGAAAATACAAACAGCAAACACAATTTTGTCAGTAAGAGCCGAAAAAGATGGAAGGTCAAATGGAGCAATTTCGTAAAATTGAGGTTTAATTTATGCTTATTACCAAATCTTACATAGCGGGGTGGCTGTACCTCAGGAACTAGAGCTGGTGGTTCGATTCCCGGCTGCTCTGGGCCACGTGCCAAAGTATCCTTAGGCAAGATACTGAACCCCAAGTTGCTCTCCAACACAAGCGTTGGAAATGTGAACGTGTGTGAATATTATACAACAGAAAAAGCGCTTAGCAGGTGGCGGTGGTTAGTACTGCTGCCTCACAGTTTAAATACCATCTGGAAGGCCTGGGTTCGATTCCACCTTGGCCCAGCCTCTCTCTCACTGTGTGGAGTTCGCATGTTCTTCCCGTGTCTGCCTGGGTTTTCCCTGGGTACTCCGGTTTCCTCCCACAGTCCAAAGACATGCACTTACTGGGGTTAGGTTAATTGGCCAATCTAAATTGCCCATAGGTGTGAATGTGAGTGTGAATGGTTGTCTGTGACTCTGTGTTGGCCCTGTGACAGGCTGGTGACCTGTCCAGGGTGTACCCTGCCTCTTGACCTATGTCAGCTGGGATAGGCTAAGGATAAGCTAATGGATGGGCTTAGATTCATATGGAAGTGCTTCCGTGAGTGCACAGTCAGAGTAGAAAATTATAAAATTATAAGAACTTGTCCATTTACTGTAATAATTTTACTTTCACATAATTAAAATAGCAAATTATTCAGCGTATCATAAAAAAAAGAGTCGACACTGATGTCATGGAATCGGCTCTAAGAAATTATCAACGGGAACTCTGCCAAACTCGAACTGTTGTAGTAGGTACCAGCCTACACTCAGAGCAGAGGGCTTTACTGCAAACAAAACCCCAGGGAGAGATAACAGGTGATTATAAGCTTTCTCAGTTTAGAACTGGTTACTTCTAGTAAAGATGTTATGAGGCTAATATACAACATAAAAAAGCAAAACACGTTAGGTGTGAATAAGACGAGAAAGGAATGCATAAAATCATTATTTCTATGGATCCATCCATCCAGCCATGCTTCTCCAGTTCAGGGTTCTGTGAGTGTTGGAGCTTATTCCAGATGTGACAGGGTAAGAGGTGACGTACACCTTGCAGAGGCTGCCAGTCTATCACAGAGATCACCATCTAATGAATGGAAGAACACACAGAACTTGCAAACTATGCTGGTCTGACACTGTCTCATAGCTTAATGAAGGAGCTGCAGAAATCACTTTTGTGGCAAGATTGAAGTGAAATTAATTTTATTGATTGGATATTCTCTGTGAAAAATGTCCTACAAGCAGACTGATCAATTTTCCAGTCTGTAATTCTAGTGTTATAAAAGAGACTGGGTAGCAAATTAGTAACAAACATAAAAACATTTTCATTTAATTTTTTCCATTATCAACTGAAGACATTTCCATTTCCACAATGCAGCACACACAGTTTGTTAACCAGGTTTAAATCAAACCTGGGCTTTACTGTTAACAGCCTGTAGCCACTGAACAGAAACTAAAGTTTCTGGATTAGAAGATCTCCAGCTCAAGCTTTTATGGCTAAATCCAATATCCAATCTCACAACTTAAGAACCACTTCAAAGCAAAGCAGTTAAGCAGTCAGTCATTGTTAATAGAGGCTAAAGTAAGCCACCCTTAACTCACTACAGCGGCCCCCAGTAAACCAAGAACCTTGATCATTTCTGAATTAAACAGTGTGTGTGTGTGTGTGTGTGTGTGTGTGTGTGTGTGTTGATTGTAAGCAGTAGTAATATGAGGCAGGCACAACACACTATGTCACAGGAATGTTTTAGATCATAACTGAATATTTGTTTAAAATCAAAATACAAAATAATAACTACTGTATCACAACAAAGTTGGGTTACTGATGGATTCTATGATCTGTGCAGGAATTGTTGATTTACGGTTGGAGGTTGTAATGAGGTGTTATGTAAATAGTGGACTAAGGCACCGTGCCTCTGGGCTTTTCTTTGTTGTAACCGGGTATTTTTACGCTAATCATTATTGTAGAGTAGTGAAACAAAATGATCCACGATTGGTAAAACAGATAAAAGAGCAAATGTCATGGGGCATTAAAGGAAGCATCATCTTGATTCCAAAGCTGACAGATATTTAAATAGCTCGTGGTACACTGATGCACTGTGTGATATCAGCATTCCTCGTACCATTTACTAGTGTGAAAGATGGATAACAGAAGCCTGGGCTCTACGTGACATTTTTTTCTAATAGTAAGTTTGTTTGGTTTTTTGGTTTTTTTATGTGCCCAACACTGGTTTAATGTTAAGACAGTAAGCCTCAGTGTCTTATCCATGTGTGTGGGCACTTGGTCTCAGAGACTTGTGCAGTTCCTGGAGTTATTTAGTGCAGGTGAATTTTATCTGCACGGCTGCACTCAGTGATCCATTGTAGCAGCAGCAGCAGCCCCTGATGACTTTCTAACATACAAGAAGTTCTTCATCTGCAAATAGCTGCCTGTGTTGCTATGCACCTTCAATTGCCAATTTTCTCTCTGTCACCTTGACTCGCACAGCTACAGTCTATATATTTCTAATAACAATATACAAGGAAAGCTGTATCATTTACATGTTCCTTCTCTGTGCCCAGATGAAGAAACTGGACTGACTTCTATCAACAGCAGGAAACCTTTGCCAAGGAAGGGATGTCAAATTCAATTAGTTTTTGAGACAGTGGCTTTGTTGTCAGGATGTGTCTGAAGGGGAAAAACTTGAACCTCAGCCGCTCTGATCAATCAGGGATCCGAGGCTTACCATGCTTACCCCCTACCACCTTGCACCAGTT
>VUQJ01029743.1:0-13340 GCA_015108635.1 Andinoacara biseriatus
CGAGGCCCCAAGTGCCCGAGAGCCACCCGGCGCCCAGCAGAGCCCCCCCACGCCAAAGAGGCCCGAGCCACCCCCAGGCCACAGCCGCCAAGGGAGCAGGTGTGTTAATTATTATTTTCAAGACTGCACAGCATTGAAAATGAGAGTCTGTACACTTCAACCATTATAATTTAAATTTATTGATATGTTTCTTCATAAAGTATCAAACGAGATAGAATTCAAGTGGACAGTTTCAAAGAAAACCCACGAATAATACATAATCAATCTTGGCAAATAGCATTGCACCATGCCCCAGTATCCCTAATAACACATTAATATCAATCATAAACTTCATTTATACTGTTTTTAAATTAAACCAAAATAAATTGCCCAAATCAGGCATTTTTAGTAAACAAATGCAACTCAGCAGCAATTACTTTGGCTAGAGAGAAAGCTTTGCAGTAGAAGACTTTTCCTGAGTCAAAATGTCCATTGTAAATAACAAATGGATTTCATATAGGTTTACCATATCTAACAGTACCTTTTTACCACAACACTCCACAGAACAGATACCTCCAAAAAGTAAACATATCTAAAATCTTGCATATTTAGTCGAATTGTACACTGGACTGTAACCAGACTCTTTGGAGGAGGCAGGCAGCATTGGGAAGCCTGAACTTGGGTCTGTCCTAGAGCGATTCAGAGCTTGCTTGTAGTTGATCTTCTCTTTCGTGACTGGGTCTATAATATCTTTGATGTAGGCTGACTCAGTTTGCAGGTCCCTCATTATTGTGTTGTTGATCATTTTGGACCCAACGGCATCCAAGATGCTAACTCTGCCACCAGTGACTGGATTGACCAGCCCTCCGGTCAGGTACTGGGCCTCCATGTAGCGAATGCCACTGTCCTTCAGCATCCAGCCTTTCTGAATGGCTTCTCCCACAGACAAACACTCTTTGGTCACAGGGTCTTCGACTCCAGTGAAAGCCTTTTGTGCATTGAGCAGTCTCTGGACTTGACTGTCCTCGATGAGGGCTCTGCCTGCTGCCTTGTGAACTGTGTATCTCACTTTACTGTCGATATCAATGATCCCTCCTGTTGCCGCCTGAGCCTCCAGAAGCCTTTGGGCGGTTGTGGGGTCAATCAGTTTTCGCACGGTGGCACTGCGTATTGTATAGCAGGTGTCAGTGTCTGTATCTATTATTCCAGCAATTGGATTTATTTCTCTGCCAGCAGATAGGTCCAGGGTCCGTTGTGCTGATTGCAGTGATGTGCTGGATTTTGGGATGACTGAATTCAACTGGGATTGCTTTTTGGTGTCACCTGCTACCAGCAGGGCAAACTCTGAGATGGGAATTTTTCCTTTTTTGTACTGTTGTAGATCATACTCTGTCAACCGTCCTTCCTTCAGTGCATCTTTGATGGAGTACTGCTTTCCACTCTTGCGATCCTGCAGTAGAGATACCTCCCCGTCAGGTCCCAATGAAGTGATCTCCTCCCAGTCACACTCAAGCTCCTGCAGGTGAATGTACTGCTGACGATCAATCAAGCCCTGAAGGTAGGCATCATAAGGAGACATGTCTTTGCCGGTAACTGGGTCCAAAATGGTGATCTTTGTAGAGACATTGGTTTCTTTGGTTCTTGTTTCTGCATTCTCCTCTCGCTGCAGGTTCTGTAGAAGATCACGGAGGATGCTGTCTCGCTGATGGATCTTGTCTTTTTCATCCAAGATGTCATTCTCCAAACGTATGACATCAGACTCCAGCTTATTGTTCCTCTGCCTGCTCATCTGCGTTCTTTCACTCATCAGGCGGCTCTGCTGCTGGAAAGACAGGCTGATGTCGTGTCTCGTGGCCTCAAGTGTTCTAAGTTCTCGAGTGAATTTGTCCTTCTCCCTCAGTAAGGCATCTTTGTTCATAGTCAGGGTTGTCTCCTCTCTTGAAGTAGCAGATTTGCCGGTCATAAGAGTCTGGATTTTGTCATTGAGACGTCTAATTTCATCCTCCAGGTCTTGTCTGGCAAATTTAGCCTGAGACACCTGTTCTCTCAGGCGACCCCTCTCGGCTTCAACTGCCTGGTCTTTCTCAACACGGACAACCTCTTTGTAGATTGTCCTCTCACTGGACTTCTCTTTCTGCAAGATTTCAATCCTTAGAGTGATGTTACGGATTTCTCTCTCCAGGCGCAGCGCATCGCTGGTTTCCTTGTCCATTTCTGACCGCAGGCTGTTTGTGAGCCTGTCCAGTGTTGGGTCTCTCTCCACCTTCAGTACCTCCTCAACAATTATGCTTTCTTCAACAGGAGGTGGAGCATTTTCCAGCTGTGTGATGCGCAGTCTAATCTCTCTGAGTTCAAACTCAGCTTGAATCCTCTTTTGGCGCTCATCACTCTCTCTGAGGATCCTTTCTTTGTCTTCGAGCTTTGTTCTCAGCTGTTGTAGCTCTAGCTCTAGCTGACGACGGCTCATTACTTCTTCATCCAGGCTCCTGCCAAGCCTTTCGTGCTCGACCACTTGCCTTGGATCTTTCTGCAAACGTAAAACCTCTTGCACAACCACCTTCTCCTCCGGTTTCTGTCTCTCCAACAGGATGTATTTATTTTTCAGGTCAAACACCATCTCATCAATGGTGCGCCGCAACTGTGCCTCTTCCCGCAGATTCATTCTCAAGCGGTCAAGCTCTTTCTCCTGTAGTGGATCAGGCTCAAACTTAACAAGTTCTCTGGTGACAAGTTTGGTCTCTACCTTTGACTTTTCAGCCTTCCATTCATCTCTCTCTTTCCGCAGCATACTCAGCTGGTCCAGAAGGGAGCTGTAGTTGATGTGTAAACTGTTTACCTGCTCATTTAGCCTCTGAATCTCTTTCTCATTTTCAGGGCTTCTTTCCTCTTTAATCACCTCCTGGAGAACTTCCTTCATTTCAACTCTGGGCTTCTCAGAACGAAGGATGTTCAGGTCAGCTGTGACCTTGGTGATCTCTCTGGCAAAATCAGAGTGCTGTTTACTGCACTCTTGAATGTCTTTGCGGAGCCGCATTATCTCTACCTCTGTGTTCGGGTCTATTCTGTAGATTTCATTAACTATTTCCTTCACCTCGACTTTGGGTTTCCAATCTTGAACTTCTCGGTAGCGACTTTGGAGCTCCATCACTTCCCTGGACAAAGAGCTGTTTTCAATCTTCTCGTCCTCCATGCTTGCTTGAATCTTCTTAGATTCACTGATAAGGTCTGGGTCTTGTTCAATCTTTTTGACTTCTTTAGTGATGATCTTAGGCTCGATGTTTGGAATCAGCCTCTCAAGTGCATTGATCTGGCTCCTTGTCTGGAAGATTTGATCATTGAAGAGCTTGGTCTTGTTGCTCTCATTAGAAATTTCTGTCTGAAATGTTCGCACTGCTTTCATCATCTCAGGGTTTTGTTCCACTTTAACCACTTCCTTCTTAACCACTCTCTCTTTGATGGTTGGTCTCTTCTGCTGGAGAATCGTGACTTCTGTCTTCATCTGAATATGCTCCCCATCCTTCTCTCGAATTCTATCTCTCATCATTGTTATTTCATCTCTCATCTTAGCAGCCTCTATATCCAGCTGGGGATCTTTCTCAAACTCTGTCACCTCTCTAGTCACCAATTTTGGTGGAGTGGTCTTTATGGTTTCCTCCAGGGTGGTGACTTTCTTGTTAATAACCTCAATTTCACTTTGGGTGGTGCTGCGCCTCATGATTTCTTCATGTAGCTTTTGCTGCAGATCAGTCAGATCACGTTCCAGTTTTGGGTCGCGGTAGTACTGCAGTACTTCTTTCTCCTCGACACGCTCCACTCCACGGCGACTCTTTAATGACAAAAACCTGTCTTTGAAGGTTCTCAGGTTTGTCTCAGTATGAGCTGCCCTCTCCCTCTCCTCCTCTAGCTCTTTTACCAGACCATCTAACTCAGAAGTACTCTTTTGGAGATGCACTTGCCGCTGTGTGACTGCTTGAACTTGCTCTTCATTCTGCTGCAGGAAAAGCAAATTAATTGAAAATCTTTAAGATAGCATTGTTTATTATGTAGCTTTAGTTTTTTGAAGAGCATCAATTATATCAAAATGGCATACAAAGAACAATAAATGCTTTTTTTTTTTAATCACAGCCTGTTTTCTTACTTGTGAAATGAGATTCTTAGCCAAGCTCATCTGTTTTTGGCGTTGGGCATTTTCAGCAGTTGCCTCAGCATAACTGTTCACCAGATTCTTTTCCTGTAATAAGTGGACTGTCAGTCACTTCCATCTATTAATAAATGTGAGAGAACATGTATCATGTTGAAAAACACATAAACGTTACCTCTTTCTGAACAGCGTCAGACAGTCTGGGTGCAGGAGGTTTCTTTGCAACAGTGGCGCCAGCACTCTCAAGGGTACTGTTGTATTTGTTAACGTTGGCCTCGTGCTCCTGCAGAGATGTGAAGAATTAAGATCTTTAGTTGCTGCATGTGCTTTGTAGTCTATTTCAAAATCTTTAACGATGAGCCATGTCTGCTGATGTTAAAGTTAAGATTTACCAATTTCCTTTCTGTGATACCTAAAGAAAATCATTGATGTAGTCTATAATTTATTTAACATTAAAAAACTTGTACTTCAGCTCCACATATTTGATTTGGCAGATTTTCTACACTGGATGTCTCTCTTGACACAATCCAAAGGGATTAGCATCTCCTCCCAGAATTGATCTGTCACTTGTGTGAACCACTACACCATGGAGCTGCTATTAAAACATTTATATTAATGTGTTATAATTAAGTTAGGAGTATAGGAGTCTTACATTGAGGAGATTCTGCACGTCTTGAGAGAGGCTCGTCACTCTGTCCATGTCATCCTCCTTCCGCTTCAGGTCATCCATCACCCTCTGCAATGAGAAGTCATTCATCACCTAAAGTTACTGATATCATCTAGCCTTTCATAATCCCTTAATAATGCTCAGGTTGTTTCTACCTTTATTCTTCACATGATACTTTTACATAATCAGGAGACGATCTCACCTTTTGAGAGTTCTGCTTAGCAGTGATCTGAGAGAGGTCATCATCAGGGTTTATCTTGTTCGTTGGCAGGTTGTCCAGGAATGAGTTCAGGGATTTACATGTGCTCTGGAACTCCTGATTCTTTCCTGCAGCATCTTGTAAGATGCTTTCTCTGGGACGGATATCACATATGATATTATTACAGTAGCAGAGTTTAGTACATTATTTGGAAGCAACCTCATTAAAGGTTGCAAATGCCTGAGTTAATCATGTAAAAATTCTGTAGTTTGACTTTCTAATTAAACTGAAGTGCCTGATATGCAGTGTTCACAGTCTGACTCTTACCTCTCCTTCAGCTGGTTGGCAACGTTTGCGTAACGTGCTTGTAGCTGCTTGACTTTTGTTTGCTGTCCCTGGATGTCAGGGCAATACTCCTGGTAACCCTTCTGCAGAGAGCTGCACAGCTGCTCTGTGGTCTCTAGATCCTTGCTCAGCTTCTTCATGTCGTCCTGAGCAGCTGCCACAGACTTTCGCTGGTTCTGAGCACAAAAACGAACATGTTCAATTCAAAGTGCAAAGTGCAAATTAAAGATGTGTAAGACAATTAACATTTGTATGGTCAAGATGAGATTTTATAGGGATTTTAACATTCCAGCAGACTTCCTCACCCGAATGTCCTCAGCGCGGGTTTGAATTGCGTTCGGAGTGTCAGGGATCGGCCCATCTTCACTCAGCTTTTTCTCAAACCCAGAGACGAGACCATCCACCTTCTTAATCTGATTCTCCAGATTAAGAGATGCATTGGCTCTGAAGAAGAAGAAAAAAGATAAATCAGCTCATAAATATACCAAGGTTATCTGCTTATTTAGATCATCTATACAAGTAGCAGAACTCCAAAAAGATGGACAGATGAACATCAAATTAAATACTGTGTTTATTTTTTTAAAAGCTATTTTAAAACCAACACCAACCCAAAGACCCTCCAAAAACAAAACAAACTCGTACTTCTTCTTGTAGAGATCAGCAAGTGCACCAACATTGTCAAACTTGTTGTTGACAGCGCTGACTTTGAGCGGCAGCCCTGACGAGGTACCGTTGGGATCTTTAGAGAGCAGGGGCTGCATGTCAGCCTGCACAGCCTGTTGCTGCTGCTGCAGAGCCTGCAGTTCCTGGACAGCTTGCTGTGAAAAACATCCACATAGGCCTCCATTAAATATCAGATATTAGATAAACTAGGGTTTCCCATTCATCAAATTGCTAACTCACTACAGTTTCCACAGTATAATCACCTCATCTTTTAATGCAAACAGCCTGCGGGAGTGAAGAATCTCTTTATGCTGTATGCTTACACGTAGGGTATTAATGTATGCACGTACAAAGGAGGAAAATAACAGCATAAAAATAACAAACTAATTTTTTTTCATTGATTCCAAATTCTTTTATTTTGATTTCTCTGTCACAGAAATTCATTATATAACCACTGATCAAACTACATTCTTCTGTTTGTGTTTGTGCAGATATTAGTTTATTTTCTCTCACCTCCTGCTCGTTCATCCTTTTAGCCAGATCACCAGCGGGATTGCTGCGGCTCAGTGGTGCGCGCAGGCGGCCCAGCATGCCCTTCTCAGCATTGGCGAGGTCATTGTCCAGCTTGTCCAGCTGCTGAGACATGGCTGCTATTTTGGGGTCCACTGGGACAGAAGACACTGGGACTGAATAAGGAAAAAGAGACTTTCCGTTACTGATTGAGCAGACTTTAGTCATGGTTTATAGAGCCAGTGATTGTATATAACGAGGACAGTGGTCCATTTAATTATAGACAACAACCTGACTGCTGAGGCAGAATTTGGGATTTGGAATTTTTCAGGGATTGAGCCAGAGCTGCTCTTTTCTTCTTGATGTCTGCGAGCTCCTGGCCCAAACTAATCAATGAATAGAAAGGGATGGAGTCAAAGAAAGGACAGAGGTAGGGCATGCCAATTTGAGCTGTTTAATAACTCAGCCTGTCAGTACTTACAAGTCCACTTTGTCAATAGCCTCTGAGTCAGGTGGTGGGATCTGGAAGCAAACTCCTGGGAAGGTTTTAGTTCTCCCATCAGTGGCAACAACATTCCAATTCTCAATGTCTGAGTTTGATTTTATGCTGAACTTCTCCCCTCTTTCTAGAGAATCCTAGAAAATATCAGCGATTCAGATTAATTTTTTTACTGCAGCAACATACACAACTAAACTGTAACTTAAAAAAAAAAATTCAGCCCCACCTTGTCTGTTTCCCAGTCACACAGGGACTCCACTGTGATGGCTCTGCTGGGGGTCGTGCGTCGCAGTTTCAGCGGAGCGATGGTGGTGCTGCGTTTCCTCAGGTCAGCCAGCAGCTGTTCACAGTTCCGCATGTCGTTTTCCTCCGTCTGTTAGGATGCAGACACAAAGAAACAAATTATCCCTAATGCTAGTTTTGTGCAAAGTTTGTGAATTAACCTGGACGCCACTTTGAGCTTTGATTTTATATATATATTTAAGGATTTACGGTATTTAAGGTTTTACATGGACTTGCATCACCTTCCTAAAATTAATTTATTAAGAAAAAACTGGCAGTTGGATTTGCACCAGGACTGCCACTAGAGGGCCCTGGTGCCAATCGGGTATTATTATCATTCATAATAAAAAACCTTTAGCTTCATGAGGAGCTCGTCTTCATTACCACTGGAAATGCTTCAGTCACAGTTTTAAGGCACATCAGGTCAGAAAACAGGTCTGTGAGCACCTTTAACTCATTTTTGTATTTGTTTTTGTTTATTTTGTTGTATATGGTCATGTCTCTGTTTCTTGTAAAATTTTATGTAACCTGCTGTTTTTCTATCACATGGCATGTTTACACTTTCTATTTTCTCATAATAATGGCCATTTACATGTGCTTTAAACTTTGAGAATCACTGATTAAATATTCCAAAGGCATTTATCAGGTCTTCTGACTCTCCTTGTCTCCACCCTTCTCCTCCATCCCTCTCTTTTTCTTATCCCCCATTTCTCTCATATGACCAGATTGCAAATCCCCCTGCCTCTGCCTCACTTTTTAGAAATCCATATTGCCAGCTTGAAAAGGGGACAAGCTGAGTTTCCTATGCGTGCTGATTTGCAGTAATTGTGACTGAGCTTACCTCGAGCTGCAGCAGTGACTGAGTGTTGCTCTTCTTGCTGACAGTTTTAGGATCCAGGCTGCTGTTGAGTTTGGTCAGTGACTCTGACAGCTGCTCAGTGTCATGTTGGTACTGGAAAATAGAACAAAACACTTTTGTTTTGTTTTTTAATTCATGAATGAAATCTGCACACCACGCTCAAAAATAGAATCGACAGTACGTTGTAAACTGAGCACTGCCCTGCAGTGAACTCTCTCACCTTTTTGAAGTCATCCACATTGCCCAGGTGTGTCTCTTGACAAATGCAGAGGTTGAGGAATTTCTGCCACTCGTTTCGTACATCATCTCTTTGAGCCTTGAAATATAATGAAGGGCGTTAAGCTAGATTTTAAACATCATTCAGGATGAAGCTGATGAAATGTTGAGGAGCTTTTCAAGTACCTGTATGGTGTCACTGGCAGGGTGCTTCAGTTCAATGAGTCTGTCTCCTTCATCCTGGAGTCTGTTCACCTCGCTCTCATGGGACAGCAGACTGTTGTTCTTGAAATTCTGATTGAGAATAAATCAAAATTGGCTTATTTATGTGTGAGGTCATCCAGGTATCACTCTCTGGACAGGCCACAGTATTTCATTAGTGACATTTTCAAGTTATCAGGAACTTTTCACTGCACTGGCTTAGCTGCACACATTAGTCCTAACCTCATACTGCCTCCGAATATCAGATGGGTCCACAATGCGGTCACTCCAGTCTTGTTTCTTGATCTTGTTCTGTTCCTCTCCCAGGAAGGTCAGTTCCTTGTTGCAGCCCTGCATGTATTCATGCAGGCTGTTGAGGTAGTGGCGGCGCCACTTGGAGTTGTCCTGAGGAGAACGTAAATGAAAATGTAATGAAACACGAGAACTTCTGAAAGAGCAAACTTACAGAAAGTGTACACTGAAATTTAAAGTTCATATTTAAAGTTTCTATTTTTTTTTTTTATTTCTCACAAGAAGAAAATCAACTCACCAGTAAGTTGTTGTACTGTTTCTTTAGGTCTGCGTATTTCTCCTAAAAGACAAGACAGGTGCACTTTTGACATACGCAGTGACAGTAAATTGAATCTAATCAGCTGTTGTTTGAAATGCTTTTTGCTTAATAATAAAGGAGACAAGCAGCAATCAGAGTGTTTTTCTTAAGTGAAGGCACCCAGAATGTTCTGGTGTAACGACATATGCACACCTTGCTTCCAGCAGAGGCGATGCAGAGCTGTGAGTTGTATGCTTCGATCTCTTTGTGCAAGATGTTGTGAGCAGCAATCTGCTTCTTCAGATCAGCCATGGTTGGGCCGAATTGCTCCACATTCACCTGTTTCTGAGAGCAAAGACATCAGAAGAAGCGTAAAGATGACAGGTCTGACAGGAGGAGGCGCTCTTTAATTAGTTGGTCTGTTAAATCAGCTCTGTTTAGGAGATTTATCACCAGATCACCACTTTTAGTGTTTCCCAAAGAAGGGAAGGGGGAGATGTTATCCTTTTTGTTAAATTTGATAAATTCATAAATTTTTTTTGGGATATCAGTTCACAAAAGGCTTTGTCAGCTAGTAAGTTTCTTTCCAGTTTCCAATGGGGGCGTTCCAGATTACAACAAGGGAATGTAAAATCTAACAGTACAGGAGCATGATTGGAGAAAAAAGAAAAGACTTTACCTCGAGGGAATAATATCCGCCAGGAGTCAACACATCCAATTTGCTCCATAAAAGCTGATGTTAATTTGGCCATTTTTGAGGGGTTTGTAGATTTTGGATTAGAACGATCCAAACCAGGATTAATTACACAATTTAGATCTCCCCCAGAAATTAATTGTTGTGAGTTCAAATCTGGAATCAGTGAGATAATTTTCTCCATAAACTTCTAATCATCCCAATTTGGGGCGTAAATATTAACCAGAATGGCTGGCCCATGGTGGAGTAGTCCAGATACCATTATCAATCGCCCCTGTGGGTCAGAGATAACAGTGGCTACGCTAAAATTTAAGCTAAGTTGTTTTACGTATCAATATAGCAGTTCCACATGTTTTGGAGCACAGACCTGAGTGGAGCACATGGCCTACCCAACCTTTTTCGAATCTAACTTGATCTCTAAGTTGCAGGTGGGTTTCCTGAAGAAATGCAACATCACATTTCAAATACTTCAATTAAATACTCTGGCTTTTTTTTACAGCTCCAGTCAAGCCTTTTACATTCCAACTAATACATCTTACAGCTGCTCTCTATACATTATTATTATTGCTCTCCACATTTGACAACAACAAAAAAATGTGCAAATATTGGTTGAAATGTTGTAACACAGTGCATAGTTTCTTTGGGTCTAGAAAACACAAATTGCAAAAATTCTGGGGGGTGTCCCATCCCATAACCTAATACCACACCCCCAAAACAAATTAACTATGGCACAAACTTCGGTGAAGAAGTAAATAAATAAATTAAATATAAATAATAATAATAACATAAACATAAAACACAATTAACTATAAAGGGACAAGGAGTTGGAGTTTGTATTAGGATTAAAGGATACCTGTAATCTTTCTTATTATTAAATAAGAAAAGACCAAATGAACCCACATTATGTCTGTCATTACTTTCCAATTCCCTCACCCTTTGCATGGTGCTTCAGTTCTTAATGGACACTAAAGTCTTTTTAAAAAAAAGGTCACAAATACTTTGTTTAGAGGAAAAATAATAATAAAAGATAAACAAGGTGGGCACTGCTGTTTGTGTCTGTGTGTGTGTTTTTTAATTACTCAAACATGAGAAAACCATTCATATATTTATGGCTTTTTTCTGCTGCAGACAAGAACACTTTTGGTACACAAGTAAAATGTATGTGAAACCAAAAAATTGTTGGGACCTTCCTGCACTCCCACAGGCATAAATGGAAAACCCAAGGCAGGGAAAGCTGCAGCATCAAGAGGAGCTAATGTGGAGGTGGGTTGCATAGTGGCTTGCAGGGGGAACAACAATGGCGGTCCAGCTTAGTGCAGCTTTAAAAGAGAACTATAGATGCAGATTTGCATACAAAGTGTGGAGTGCTGGCATGGAGGTCAGCTAGGTGATGTTGAAGGGGTCTGAGTCTGAGTGTGTAATATGAGCATTAACGTTCAAAAAGATTTTTAAAAGACTGACACAAATGTTCAGACAGTGTTACTGTACTTACTTGCTTGTCATTAAAAATAGGTCCCCAGTCAATCAAGGGCATCCGCGACACGTCGTCAATCTGCTCGTAGACGTCTCTGTAGAAGGTACAGTCCTTTAGCCAGCGGTCATGGAGGTGAATCACACTGGAGTCATCAAAGAGCAGAAGAGACAAAAGAAACAGACAAAAATGTGGTTAATATATGTGGAGATCCAATATGTTAAAATGTTTAAAAAAATAAGTCACTGAAATAAATGAATGATGGTAAATGAGCTGGTTCTTATATAGCACTTTTCTACTCGAGCACTCAAAGCACTTTATACAACATGCCTCATTCACCCATTCATACAAGCACTTTTTCTCTACATCTAAGTGCTTTCTCCTTAACATTCACACAGATTGGAACGCACTTGGGCTTCGGTATCTTGCCCCAGGATTCTTTAGCATGCAGACTGGGGCAGCCAGAAATCAAACCACCAACCTTCTGATTGGTAGATGACCTGCGTTACCTCCTGAGCTACCCCGTGATATTAAACAGCTAATGTGTTTTTAAATTCTAAGAGGAGGTGCCAGCTATACTGCACATCCACTGTGTTGCAGTTCTCCATGAACTCACTCGCTCTCTATGTCTGGGGCTTGTGGGTGTTTCAGCTTTTTGGCTTTGTCAACATCTATGAAGAGCTTCTCCAGCAGGCCCTCAGCTTCACCCAGCTTATCTGAGATCTCGGCCTGATGCTTGAATGGCAGCTCTTTCTTGTCATTTTCAAAATCCTGGTGAAGGCAGAAAACAGACAAGGTGAATTTTTACACAATGGGTGAAGGTGATCTTTGAAACAATTAGATCACTCCCTAATCAGTACGTGGCATCAGTATGTGTGTGTGTGTGTTTTTTTTCTTACCACAGCCAGCAGCTCCTCAGCCCGGAGGACGTCTTTCTCTACCAGGTCTGCATCCTTTTGCATCTGGGCGATCAGCAAGGCCAGGTCGGAGGCCTGAGTCCTGCCGGGTAAAAAAAAAAAAAAATGCAGACAATAAGGACAGAGGATGAACACAAGCACACAACAGTTCAGGGATGATGCAGAATTAGTTTGTATACGAGTGCCGACACTCTCAAGCACACGTTTTGAATAATTAACAGTCTTATATTTGTGGACAAACTTTAGGATCATTCTTGCAATAAAAATCTGCACTGAGGCAGTCAGGTCAATTTTCCTTCCATTTTTCATACAGATTTTGCACAAACTGCACACCGTATCTAGATCCCTTAGGATGGAGTAAGGTCAGTGCAAGGGTCAGCACAAGGATTTTTCCACTCTTTGCACCACACCCAACACGTTCCTTAAATTTGACTCATTCTTGAGAGGCTCACTTTGACCGTCACTCCCTCTGTCACTGTGTTGATTGTGCTGCCACTGGGAAATGTAAGGTGATGACTAAGATTGTCAAAGCGAGAAGGAGGAGCAGGAAATTCAGTTGAGAGATGAGCTACGCCCATTAAGGTAAAGTATTTTGGCTTTGGAGACAAATATTAAAATATTTCTTTTTGATGTAATTTCCTGACTGTGGGACTGATAAAGAACCATCAAAAATATTTCTTTTATGTAAGATGCTTTGTATTTACTACGGTTTTGAATAAATTATGGGCTAAAGCTCAATTAAAATTAGGCTAGATTGAATCAAAGTGCTCCTCCGTGAATCGTGTGCCCCAGTGATCCCAGGAGCTATGTTGCCCGGGGGCTTGTCCCCCTGGTAGGGTCTCCCATGGCAAATTGGTCCTGGGTGAGGGTCCAGACAAAGAGCGGTTCAGAAGACCCCTATGATAGTAACACCAAGGGAACAGTGCACCCTGCCCGGGATAGGGTTACCGGGGCCCCACCCTGGAGCCAGACCTGGGGAGGGAGCCCGAGGGAGAGCGTCTGGTGGCCGGGCATTAGCCCATGGTGCCCGGCCGGGCGCAGCCCGAAGAGGCTACATGGGCCCACCCTCCTGTAGGCCCACCACCCGCGGGAGGCGTCGTAGGGGTCGGGTGCAATGTGTGTCGGGCGGTGGCCAAGGGCAGAGGCC
>VUQJ01029749.1:0-20630 GCA_015108635.1 Andinoacara biseriatus
GAGAGGAAATGCCATTAATTTAGTTTGACCTATCTATCTATCTATCTATCTATCTATCTATCTATCTATCTATCTATCTATCTATCTATCTATCTATCTATCTGTGTGTGTGTGTGTATTTAGTTTAGTGGGGGGTTTTTTGCTGTTTTTTTTTGCAATGGCAAAAAAATATAATGCAAACTGTCACACTTCAAACCACAGCATAGTTTAGCATGGTGCAGACTGTTACATTGAACTAAATGTGTGTACAAACAGGAAAATGAATGAGCAAAGAAATTAAGGCAAAGCAATCATTCTGCATCAACATTTAATTCTTGATCACATAATAACTTGTCAACTGCATACTTAATCCCATTCATTTGTACAGAGAGGGGGCAGTGCAGTTCAAATGCACAACGTGTAATCTAATGTGAGGAGAACTGAAATTTTATACCAAAGAATGCCATATGCATGAGAAATGAATATTAGCTAGGATAGGATGATAAAAAAAAATAGGTGTAAAATAAAAAAACATACCAAACTAGAATCCTCTGATATTGTAGATCACAAAAATCTGCCCTGTGAAAAGGAGGTCTGCCTCCAGCCGTGCTGATAAAAGCATTTAAACCCACTACAGAGGAAGCTGACAAAAGACAAAGACTGACGCAACCAAACCAAAAAACCCTCCTCCATCTTACACTGTGTGTTATGACAGTATGAAAACTTTCATAAGCTGGCGATAAGAAGTCTGATTTTTTTTTTTTTTTTGGGTAATGTTGTTTTGCCAAATAATTCTGGTGAAGAAAAACTTGCTTTTAAATTTCAATTTTATTTCTTATTTCCTCCTCATTCAAGATACTGAGAATAAAGTTTTAGCCTTAATTTAAAAATGTAGCTATACATATACATAGCTATAAAATACTCCTAAACTGTAATTTCACAGTTCAAAATTCACTTCATATATTAAACTTTGGGTTTCAGAGGTCTGGAACTAGCCCACAGTACAGATAAGCTAACCTACAGTATTTATAAATTCCCGTTAAAACTATTAAATTTTCTTGCTCCTTGTTGCCCTTCTCCTTATGTGAGCAAAGGACCTTTACACCAATGTGAAAATATGCATATGATTAAAGCATTTACTGAGTGAGTAAGGTAGCTACACTTTACGTGAACATCTCTGTGAAATCACAGACTAAACCTGAAAACACTCATCAGTTTCATTTGGTTTGGAGGTTGTGTTTCAGAATTTGTTGCCATTTAGAAGAAATATACGACTTAAAAGAAATGCATTGTGATGAATGCTGTAATTTTATCATATGTTACATGCAATTATACACTGATACTGACAACTGCCTTTTCTGGCCTCTGGACATCAACGCAACTAAGTCTGATTTTTTAATATAGATACAGTACACACTCACCCATTCACATAAACGGGTGAATTTTGACTGGTGCTGTATTTTTTGTCTATTTATTTAAAGTGCTGAAAACTTTATAATAAGTCTCAAATGTGCTAAAACAATTAAGAAATGCTGCAGTAAGCACAAGTAATGCATTAGAATGAATTAATGTAAAATAAACAATGTGCATGAAACCAAAAGCACAGAAACCACTATATAGTTTGTTTTGTAAATGCGTTCTTCTTCTTATCCAAGTCAGGTTTCCACATTCACACTTACAGGCAATTTAGTACAAAATGTTCGCTAAATTGGCAGCAAGTGTAAAGACACAAACATCACACGGAGATGCCATAGATGAACCAAATGTTCACACCATGAAACCTTCATGGTGTGAGGCAAAACCGCTAAACACTGCCCTATCATGTCACCTTTTGAAAAATCTAACCGTACTATTGCTTCATATAAAAGGCATAAAAAAATGTATAAGTGTTATTTTATTATAACAGTAGTAATAACAGTAGTAGAGTGTTACTGCAGTATGCATGCCCCAAAACACAACAGCAACTCACACCATTCATGTAAAGTTCTTTGAATACAGTGCAGTCAAAACGAATGGGGAAAAAACAAACTGAAATTATGAATGAACATCTACATCTTGATAGATAAGCTCCTCACATCCAAAGTCTTAAAAAAACTGATAGTTTTTTATAAATGGATTATCTGTGTTAAATCTTGCTTTATCTCATTTTCAAGATCAGCATTTCAAAGATTTTACCTTCCGCCAAAACCTCAAGATTTTTCTCACACCTTTTTTTTTTTCAAAGTACTGTTCATGCTGTGTACGCAGTCACTCAGCCATGCAAACACAACACCTGCAACAACACTTGGTTTCAAGTGTCTGTTCCCCCTCACCCCTCTCCTTTACAGCTTCAGATTATGTTCCTGTTGTTTTCACACCTTTCCTCGTCTTGTGCAAATCTATTCGATTCTTTTCAGAGGCAGATGGAACTGCAAACACCCAATTCAATTGTGACCCACATTAACCATTTTACCTAATGTTTTTCACATTGCATGCCTTGAATGACTTTTTTGGTACATTTTCCAGTGAGGCGCAGCATGCTGGAATCAGCAGGGTTTAAACAGAAGTCTTTAAAATTTAGCAGGACATCACAGGTTTCTTGATATTTCCAAAGACATCAGAATACTACCTGTTTGTCTCTAAGAAACTCATAACTGTTTTTTTCACTATGAAGCTGTAGGCTATAAGAGTGCCCCTTTTTTAAAACTTTTTTTTAAGCCACGGTGAAACCATGGAGATGTTTGGGGGGAGTTTGAGGAACCGAAAGAAGAAAATGTTAGTTTTAATTCCTAAATCTTTTTTTGTTTTCAGATTTTAGCAGTAGTGAATCACACAATGTAATCACGCTTCCAGTTTAACAGGTTAAATTACATCTGCTAATGCATTGGGCTCAGCTTCCTGTGATTTTGATGGTAAGATGGGATGTAAGATAAGAGTCATATGAATTCAATAGATTGTCCTTTAGCACCTGTTTGAACATCTGCAGAAATGGCATCGACTCACCTCTTCCTTCAGCTGCTTCAGTGGTTAACATGGCCACATTGTAGGTTAGTGTGCCACAAACCTAAGCTAATTGCTGAAATGCATTTCCGCTGTAATGCATAAACCATGTCTATGATTCACATAAGCCATAGGAAGGAGAGACAAGGTTCATATCTGAAAATATACTGAAAATAGGACATACAGGTATACCCTCTCACACTCTAAATGACTCAGTCCTACATTTAAGAATGGAAACATTTGCTCAGATATAATGAACCATCAGTGCCAATGCTAGTTTGGTTCTGCCGTTATATATTGCACCCTCATTAAATTCATAAAAATAACTCCTGTCTTTAAATCAACAACAAAATGGCAAAACAACAACAAAAAGAAAAAAAAAAAAGCACTTGTGCAGCTTCACTTGTAAACAGACAGAACTCAGAGCACCTCTGTGGATTTCCTGTGTGACATTTGGTCCTGTCACCGTCTCAAAAAATATATTCACTTCTATCAGTAGTGAACTAAAATAGTGTTGAACAAAAGAACTGATGTTATAACAAAGGCGTCAAGTTTCTCTCGCAAATGAGATTATTCAAAATGACTAAAGTGCTAAATGCTGTGTGAGTTTTGTGCTGCGTCTTTACAAATGCCTAACATTACACTTTTCATCAAATCAGTGCCATAATATTGTATCCTACTTGACAGTCCATGATTACCACGAATGTCAATATCTCTGTTAGGATAAAAATTATATTTAATGTTTTTCTTCCCAGGATTTTAGGGCATCAGTTTTATTATATACTGTAGTATTAATAAACTCTGTATAATGAAGCCACACCTTGCCCACCAGCCCCGGTTACAGTGGTTTAATAAAGCTACCAGCTAAAAAAGCTACTCTAACCCATGATTAACAACTTTTTTTAATACCTTATAAAATAAGGTTGTAATAATAATATGGTTGTTTTTATGAGTTTTATTTACTTTTGCAAAGTTGCCAAACAACATTACAGACAGCATGATGGAAGTCTGCATGTTTTTTTGACAAAGAGAGATTGCACGCCTAGAATATATGGAGGCAAGTTATCGATCTGCCATGATCACACAAAAACTCATATATATAAAAATATGATATAGCAGATAGATTACATGGAGAAAGAATAAGACCATGTGGAGCGTTTCTGTTTTGCTTTGTTAGCTTTAGTGTCATCTGCGTTGTATTCTGGTTTGCTTCTTTTGTCCTGTTAATGAGATTCTGTCCAGCTGTGCTCCCTGGTGTGTCCTATTTCCCTACTTGCCCGGGTGTGTACAGACAGTCTGCATTTTTTCTAGCGCTCTGTCTCGTCGTTTGTTGTCATCTTCAGCTTCCTGCCTGCTGTGTGTCCTCCCGTCTGTCTGTATTCCTGTCTAAGGCCCTGTTTATGCAAGAACATTTTCAGATTGAAAACAGCAGTTTTTTTTTCTCCAGCTTAGTCTGTCCTTGGTTTTCCAGCCATAAAGCTGAGTTCAAGTTAAAGTCCTGTCCTGAGTCCTGGACTGGGGTCCTAAAACCTACCACACACAGCGCTATACACAGAGCAAAATCTTGAAGTTTTCTATCACATTCCTCCCTTTTGATCATTCATTAATCACACAAATCTATTGCATTTACAAATATGGCACAAACTGCAGACCTAATCACTGTGATCACTGTGTGTTACAAAGGATATGTTGTTGTTTCTGTGTGGCATATGCACACCTTGGTGTGTAGCAAGCGGTAAGTAGAAACAAAACAGACAAAACATCTATTTTACTCCGGAAAACCCAATATTTCCCTTTCCCAACACTGCAGCGTTTCACATTGATGTTCGCCATGCCACCGAGAACTGCACTATATTGGACCAAAAAGCCCAAAATCTTCCCATCTGTCACTGTCATGCACTGAGAGTGACACATAAGGAGCAGATTTGATGCATCAAACAGCTATGTGGGTGTTAGCTGTAAATTTATGTTTTGTAAAGCTTTCATTTCTAAATTCAAGGCACTTTCTACTCAGTGCAAAAACTCAGACTACATGTACTGTGCTTTTATAGTTTAATTTACAATAATTTTTTCTTTTAACTTTTTATCTTTTAATTCAATTTAGTTTCAGTTAGTCTCCAGAATGGGTTACTAGTTTCATTTTTGTTTTTAGATTTAGTCATTTTAATTATTATTGTATGGAGGGCAAATACCACCAGCACGTTTTAGGAAACTCAGAACAGATATTACAATAAAACAAGTGACTCGCAGTGTCACAGTAGATATTCAAATTCTCAGTAAGCATGCACATCAAAGCCTCATCAGGTAGGTTGTGATATCAAAAACTACCAAACTGACAAATGATAGAGGGGAGATTTCCTCTATATTTTTAATTTATTTTAGTTTTTTAAACAAAATGGTTTAATGAGGGAGTTTTCCCCCTCAAAAATCTATTTTTATTTTTCCTTTAGTTACTAAAATGTTTTTTTCACATATAGTTTTAGTTCTTAGGTTAGTTTTCATTTACTGTAATAACTTTGGTGTTTATATGATGTGCGTTTCCCAGTTTCCTCCAAACGTAGGTCACCTATGTTGCCATCTGACAAGCCTTCATGTTTAAGTCCTTTGAGGTCTTTTTTTTTTTAAAGCAGTTGACTCAGAATCTTGCAAACATCCAAATAATCCGACATCCAATTAAAACCTTGAATCACAGCCTAATAAACTCATTTGGTAACAGGCAGACAGCAAAAATACATGTTTAAAAGTTTCCAAATTTTCTAAAATTCATCCTCACACGTAAGTGATGAACTAAAATTTTCTCTCTACACTTGACGTCACGCCCCACTAGAGTGACCTTAGTTGCCACTAACCTGTGGAGGAGTTAGAAACTCAACTTGTCAAGGTAGGGAATCTCTAGCATTACAATTGTGAATCTGCTGAGTCAAAATAGTTGCATGTCTCTATTGTGCCTACCCCCAGCATCGGTCCACCTCGCCATGCTTGTCATCAGCAGTACTGCCCATGTTGATTGATTCTCCAGCACAATGCCCACTCTGATCACACTTGAAACAGATGTCCAGGTCATGTCATCCTGTTATGGAGCCGTCTCTTCTTCCTGTAGAAGCTTGTGACATGGTAACTGGGTTTTAGCACAGAGGCTGTAGCTTGGACAGACTGGTACGTGGTTAGGCCATGTGGAGCTCTTTGTCCATTTTCTCCTTTTTCTTCTGCTGTTTGAGTCTGAGGTTATTCTCAGTGGGAACAGCACTGTGTCTGACTCCACAAGTTTGTTGTGTCCCTGTATGGCTTATTGTCATCATCATCCTAATCATGATGATTTCTGCTGATGCCTCATCTGGGAAATTTACAAGAACTTATTTGCTAGTTATGAGTCATGACTTTTCTCTTTGGCTTAACTTTCTTTTTGTCCCTGCACCCTGCTTCATATTTCTGCACATTTAATGTCTTCAGGTGATTTCCAGTTTCAGTAAATCTTTTCATTTTTGTTTCTTGGCTTTTATCTCTTTTATTCCCATAATCTATTTTTTTCCTTTCAGCTACATTAGTTGTTTCATGCTGAATATTCCCCCTTGAGGACAATACAGTCAGTGTCCAAAAGATAATTTGTACAAAATGTGAAATATCTGAAATATTACACAGAGAACGAATAAAACCTCCTGGAGCCTTTCACTCAGTAAGGTCAGCTTTACACAAAGAAGAGCAAAAGTTTCCATCATAATATACATGTAGTATTTATAAATTCTATGTGACTAAGCAGCCCCTGGTTACAGGAGCTTAATATAGCAACTTCATGCAGAATACTTTCCGAAGTTACATATGAAGGTTTTCAGACTCTTTCACTTTCTGCACACTTGTGTTCCAATTTCAAAATGGATCAAATTGCATGTCTAAATGGCAGTTTCTTCTTGTAAGCCTACATTTCATAACCTGTGATTAACAACTGAGAATATGGGTTCACATGCTTTTTTGTATATGTAAATAATTTGTTAAAAGCCAAAACCTGAAATCACTCTTTTTTTTTTTTTTAAGCCTTTGAAATCACTCATGTAATAAAATGTTAAAACCTTTAATTCACTAATGTGTTAGAGGCTTTTTTTGTTTGGTAATTCTCTCCAGATGTTGCTCACCTGGTTTTGTGCAGTTTATCCCACTCAGGCTGGCAGATCCTCTCGAGTTCTGTCAGACTGGGTGTGAAATGTGTGAACTGGTCTCCTCACAAATATTCTGAGAGATTTAAGCCTAATCTTTGCATGGATCACTCAAGGACAGTCAGAAACTCCTGAGGCCACTCCAGTAATGTCATTTGCTCAGGGTCATCATCGTGCTGGAAGCTAAATCACTGTCCAGGTCACAGGCACTCTGAGAAAAGTTTTCTCTGAGGACCTCTCTGTGTGTGGCTACATTTATCCTTTCTTTAGCTCTGAACGGTACCCCTGCCCCAGTGCCAAGGAGCACTGCTATAGCACAGCACTGATGCTCAGTGATGGTGTTAGCTATGGAGATAGGTAATGCCTGGTGTTTGGGAAAAATAGCTTTGACTTATCTTCAACTTTGTGTCTTCTAAACTCAGACAATGATTTTTGTGCTCTCAGAGTGCTTTAAATGATTTTTAAAGCACTCTATATTTAACTCAAAGCCTCATCATGGTTTCCATATAGCTGCTTTGCCATAAAGGCTGATTGACAAAACAAGGAGAAAAATACTGAAGCTCTGTTAGAGTGATACATTAGGTTCTCCATCACCTCCCTGACTCGGGCCCGTCTTGCTTTGTTGCCCACTTATTCAGATGGTCAACTCTGGGCTGCGACAGACCGGCAACTTGTCTAGGGTGTACCCTGCCTCTCATGCTATGGCAGCTGGAATAGGCTCCAAAACCCTGAATTGGGTAAGTGGAAGATGGATGGCTGGATGGATGGCTGGATGGCTGGCTGGCTGGCTGGCTGGATGGATCGATGGATCGATAGATGGATCGTTTGATCGATTGATTAATGGCTCGATCGGTCAATTGATCGCTCGATGGATTGATGGATGGTCAACTCTAGGTCGAGTTGAGACACAGTGTGTGAATTGTGGGACCTTATATGCACAGATGCATGCTTTTATATAATAATTAAATTTGCCACTCCTGTCAGATTCTGGCACCTGACCATAGTGACAAAAAGTCTCTTTTTTGCTCAGGATTGTCCAAAAAAAATAGCAAAAGTTTCACAGCAAATACAAGTTTGTTTGTTTTTTAATTGATGACTTTCTGAAGCCTCTCTACAGTTTGCAGATAGCAAACTTGAACTGAGTTGTTGCTACCCTGAGCTTCACTGTTTTGGTTCCTGTTTCAAATGGTTACCAAGACCCTTCAAAGCACACGCAAAAACAAAGACACGCATTTTCTACCCCTACTGTGATCTCTTTCTAAAAGGAAATCTTCACACTGAACAGCCATCTTGAAATGCGTCCATGCACTTATTTGGAGAGTTATTTAGAAGCTGTCTCTAAATTAACATTAGGGTTTGTCTGTTTGCTTGCTTGCTTGTTTCCTTTGTAAAGCTCCTTGGTGTTGCAGAGTTCTCCCTCATATTTCAGTTCAGGATTACCATGTCTCTGGTTTTAGTAACCTAAGTCTACACAGTGGTTTTCAAATATTTTGTGTAAACGAGAGACTAAAGGATAAGCCAAAATTTTTCGACAAATCTGTGTTTAAAAAAAAACTCTCTGTCATCAGTTCTTCTGTTGATTGTAAGCACTTTCTAGAATCAGAATCAGAAGTCTTTATTGTCATCAAAGACAGGTGCTTGACAAAATTGTGAAATTTTATGGCAATCTTCATCACTTCCGTTTTTGTACACTTCTGGCAACAGTCAGGTTACATCAAGTTTAATTTATTCCCCAAAAAAGAGATTAAACACACATTTTTACTGAAAAAGTCTTTTTTTTTTTTAAATTCAAATTTCCTATGGATATTGTGATAACATTCATATCACCACAATGACAGCGTAGTGACAGTCAGATATCATGGCAGCTCTAGTTCAACTCAAGCATTTATTTTCACAAGCAAAGTTTCTCTCAGAAAGAATGGTGTAAGTTTCCTTTTCAGCTTACTTGGCACCATGTCAGCCAACAGATGAGGCATTTAAGCTGACAGCTGCTGCCATCCCTGCTTGAGCTGAAACTATGACGGTAGCTTTCACACAATTTATTTTCATTACTTTTTGTTCTCCTTTCTTTAACTAGTGGGCCATCTGCACTGGTTGTGATCTGCTTTGAGCAAAAAGTAATCAGTTTTCCCCCTCAAATATTGCTGACCTCTTCATTATCAGTTGGGGCTCTTGGCGTGTACTAACAAAGTTAGAGAGACAAGGCTGAGATGCTTTAGATATGCAGAGGGGGGATAGTAGATATACTGAGCAAAGGATGCTGAATATAGAGCTGGCAGGCAGAAGGAAAAGAGGAAGTCCACAGAGAAGATTCTTGGATGTAGTGAAGGAGGACATGCAGAGGGTTAGTGTGACAGAGGAGGATGCTAGGGATAGGATGAGATGGAAGCAATCTTCTGTAGCATCTCCTAGGGGATCAGACAAAAGAAGAGGAAGAAGACTTTATGATGAGTTTCAACAACAATGTATGGTTGACACCAAATTTCGATGGCACATCATTTGAGAACCACTGCCCCAACAGACACTCTAAAATACTCAGTCACACAGTGGTGCAGTGGTGCCATCTGTTGGATAAACTAGTGTGCTCCTATATCAGTGTTTTGTAAAAACAAATCTTCCATATCGTTGCATCAGTGTGAATAAATCAATGTTTAAATGATGCAAAGTCTGTTTTGTAGAATAAAGGATGAACAGGGGACCACACGTTAAGTGCAAAATCCTATTCGTGCTCTCCTGTAAACTCTAAGCAGCCACACCTACAGGAGAAAGCTTTAGATCTTGCAAGTAAAAATGTAGAAAGAATAAATGTGCAATCTGCTTGTGTTCTGCAGTTATTTACCTTCATAGATTACGCTCTGCTGATTGAAGAAGCTGCTGTGTCATCTTAACATATTCTACAGCATAATAACTAACCGACTGTTGTGTTATCTGATGCTTGCAGGAAGACATGTTGGCATGGTATTCCAGAATATAAAACCTGACGAAACATCAGACAAAAAGTAAAATATATAACTAAATAAGTTAAAATAAAAATTATATAAGACAGGATATTTTTCTAACTTCCCACTGCAAAAGCAGCAAAGGCTGTTATTATGGTTAAGCATGTCATTTGGTGCCCACGCAATGCCCAAAGTGGAAAATTATGTGTCACCACAAACTCATTTCTCTGAAATGGCATTAAAAAACAAACAAGTAGAAATGGAGCCACAATAAAGAATGGCAAACTTCCATTGAGTGAAACTGATCGAGGGTGATTAACAGAGGGTTTTCCCTGTTTCGACAGTTATTTCTGATTGTCACAAGAAATCTGTTGCTCTGAAAGATATGTGCCAGCAGATGGAAACATTCTCACTAAACCTCAGACTGAAATAAGTGTAACCAGCTCTTTTAATTGTCTCTATCACGGGGACAAAATGGAGAATGCATGAAAGTAAAAAAATATAATTGCACAACAAACATAACAAATTTCAGCTTCCTTATGCTGTTTAAGGAATTTTTGAATGTCACATTCAAGTAAAATAAAAATTTAAGATACTAAAGCCTCTCAGCATTAGTAACGTGTTCCACGTTTTTCCACACAAATATGCTCTCTGTCCCCTATTTATTTTGTTGGGATCTGCTCATCCTGCGCTCCACCAGATATTTCTGTCAATTGCCTCCAGAGCCGGTAGAGGGCAGTGCTTCAAAAAAGGAGCGCAGGTTTGCTTCCTATAACAAAAACACGGAAAAGGAGTTGGTGGGAGGAAGAGTTGTTCAACTTTGTCGTCGCACTGACTGCAAATGTATATATATATATATATTTTGGCTTTTTGTTTTAATGTAAAACATTTTTTCACTGGTTCTCAACGTGACGTAACACACAGAGGCAGTTAAATACGAGTCTGTGTGCCTTTATCTTTCGATTTTCGGTGTTTTTAAGAGCGAAACCAAGTTGAAGCGGGCCTGTAAAACCATGGCTGACAGCATGGATGAGGATGAGCCTTTACCTCTCCAGCAGGAGCTGACCTGCCCTGTGTGTCAGGGCATATTCCGGGACCCGGTCCTTCTCCCCTGCACACACAGCTTTTGTCGGGAGTGCCTGCAGAAATGTTGGGAGTTCAATAAAAAGTGTCCCGTCTGCAGGGAGGTGTTTGAGGAAGGCCAGGCCATCGCCAATCGTGCGCTCAGTAGCACCTGCGAAACCTTCCTTAAACAGACAAACAAGCGACCGAAAACCATTAAGCCCAGCGAGGCAGTCTGCAATCTGCACCTGAAGCCGCTGGAGCTGTACTGTGAGAAGGACGAAGAGCCGGTGTGTGTGGAATGCGTCACCCTCCACAGCAACCATAGGCTCTACACACTGAGTGATGGAGCGCCCCTGTGTAAGGTAAAGCTCCCCAACCTGTTTTTAATTTGGCGTGAAACCAAACTGTTCTTAAGAAATAAGTAATTTGCAATCCAGTTTTGCAGTTGTTCACCAGGACAAACACGTCTGTTTTAGATTTCTTGAAAGTTTGCTACAGCTGCTCCTCTTTGAGATATATATATATATATATATATAAGCCAATTTACTAAACATAGATTAAGCCTAGTGTCAGACTGAAAGGTTTCTCACTGAAAAAGCAAAGGTTTTTAGTCATAGACGGGGCTTAATCCTGATTCATCCATCAGAGTGTGATCATAGGTGTAGCTAAAAGTGCTGTGTGAACGTGTGTGTGATTGTTTGAATGAGATTTGTATCAGCAAGTGCTTTAAATGCGCCTATTGAGTAGAACAGTGCTATATAAGTACCAGTCGATTTTACGATTTGATGTCCTGTTACATGTTATACATATGTACTGTATATGTTGTGAGTTTAAACCTTGTCACTGGCCTAAAACATTTTGTGTTGATGTGTTTTTTGCAGAAGGAGCTTAGCGACAGAGTCCACATTTTTGAAAAGAAAGTGGACGCATACAAGAAAACGTCTCAGAAGCTCAAAAACACCATGGACTACATCAAGGTACAGTTACTGACATGTTTCTCACTGTGTTCTTGTTACATTTATAATGATTAACCTGGTTTTTAATAGCAGCAGAACTGGTACAGTATGCATTCAGACATCTTCAGTTTTTAAAGCAGAGCTCCCTAGAGGGATCTGTAAAGTACTTTGCACCTTATGTTGAATTTACCTGAAATAGATCACATTTCAAAGAGAAATACGAGACTGGTGAGATTGTGAATGAGGTATTAGGAGTTGATGTCACTGCAGCACATTAAGATTTTTCTGCAGTTTATCTGTGGTAATAAAGATTGTACACATCTGATTTCACACTGGACACTGTAAATGTAAACTCTCTTTTCTGTCTTAATATAGTATCAGGCAGGGGAAGCAGAAAAACAGATCAAAGCAGAGTTTGAGAGGCTGCACCAAGTGCTCGTCGCAGAAGAAGCTATGCGTCTAAATGCACTGTCTGATGAGGAGGGCGAGAAGATCGCTGCCATACAGGAGCTGATTGAAAGCACAGAACAGGACATTGTCTCTATGAAGCAGCTCATTGATATGATTAAGAAGGAGATGGGCAATGAGGATCTACCACTCCTGCGGGTAAAAGAACATCGCTCATTACAATGTTGTTTTGTCTCATGTTTTAAGTGTTTCACATGACTTGCATCAAACTAATCTCAATCACTCTTTCTTGTGTTTCAGAATTTCCAGAATTTAAAAAGACAGTAAGTCACTGCAATCAAAAACAATGCACAACTCAGTATTAGAATAAATACATCTAAAGGTTCACTGCAAAGAAGACCACAGAAAAATTTCAGTATATTTTTAACAAAGATTTTCTTCATTTAGGTTTCTGCTGTCTATAGTGTCTCTTGTTACCTTTATATATTTCCATTTCTTCTGTAGATCCTATTGGACTCAAACAGAGCCTCGCCTTCCTTATGGATCCCTTTTGAACATGGGCAAGCACGTTGGTTCTTTGGGCTTTAACATATGGAAGAAAATGCAGAGTCATGTAAAATATTGTGAGTACATTACATGGTGGGATTTAGGAACACTGGAACTGCCATCAGGTCAAATTTACCTGTGGCTGTACATAGGAATGCTTTATTGAGATAACCCCCTTCTCTGCCTTTATTGTTCAGCTAAAGCCACCATTCAGGGGCTTATAACCACCAAGAGGCAAAATTCCTCCCTTTTGAAGACACACATGCATCAAATCTCACGGGCTATTTCTTTATTATAAGAGTTATGAATGTAAATCAACATTACACTGTTCAGCCATTGCCTGAAGAACAGTCTGGAGGGAGGGAGATTTCAGGACTGAGCTGTGTAACACATTCTGTATCAGATGGGTTATCATTTGAGAGCGATCCTGATCCTCCATGAAAACTAAGCTTGTGAGGATGGAAAAAATAGCTGGCCCATTTATTTATTTTGGACAAAAAGAAATGCCTCTTATGCCTTGTAATCAGTATGCTTTAGTCAAGATGGTACATGCCTTTAGCAACTTTCTGTATCTTAAGGAAATTGCTTCAGATGACATTTGACCCTGTTGTGCCTTGTCTCGTCCGGTGCGTGCAGATCCAGTGCTGCTGAACCCGAACACAGCCTCTCCTTGGCTGTCTTTGAGTGGAAACCTGATCAGTGTGAAGGAAAGCGAAGAGCGTATGACGGTCCCTGACAACCCAGATCGCTTCGATCCCTGTGTCTTTGTCTTAGGTGCTGAAGGCTACACCTCTGGGAAACACAAATGGGATGTCATCGTTGGTGACAACCCCAAGTGGATCGTGGGAGTGTGCAGAGAGTACCTGCAGCGTAAAAAGAAATTCACAGTTGCAACAAATCGTGGCGTGTGGGCCATATCACTGAGCAAAGGGGTGTATACTGTAATGACAACTAAGCGTGAAGAGTTGCAGCTTCAGCAGCGACCTGAAAAGATTAGAATCAAGCTTAATATGGACAAGGGAGAGGTTTCATTTTGGGATGGAGGGTTATCAAAGCACCTGGTCACACTTACACACAAGTTTGAAAGCAAGATATTTCCTATTTTCGGTCCCGGCCTCCATAGCTCACCTATGATTCTGGCTCCGGGAAAAATAGCTATACACACATCAACAACCCAAGATAAGGTTGTTGGGGTAAAGATGCAGGATTGAAAAATCCATGACAGAAAGCTTTTGAAAGCAAGATTAACTCAACAACCCTTTACTCGTTAATGAGGGGGTAACAGGTGAACATCTAATAAAAGACTAAAATCTCCCAGTAGATGAAACATCACTTAAAGTAATGAAAACGATGACGCTGACATAATGTTTGAAGTGCATGATAAAAACAGTGTCAGTTTAGAGTGAAATGCCTAAACTAAACTTAAAACGTTCATACCAGCCTGCAAAGAAAGTCAAGCTGAAACATGTTGAACGTATACAGAAGACGGGAAACAAGAAGTTATCAAAGACGGACCTTTTCTGCCTTTGCTGAGGGAAACCAAATTAACCAATTTTTTGACACCTTACTAGCGACAGACCAAAGGGGAAAAGGTCAATTAAAATAGGGATGTCACAGTATGTTAAATCAAAGATAATCGCAATAGTCAGAATATTGTGGTGTTAATATTATGCATATGATAATCTCATAGGTAATTAACAGTGACTGTGCTTGACACTCCAACATAGGTGATGGTATTACAGCTTAATGCTGTAATACCATCACCATAGTGCCATTCACAACCAAACCGCAAAAAAAAGAAAAACCAGACAAGAAATTGCAGTAACCAGGCTGCTATTTACTACCACAGTTTTTCATGTGGTCATTTATATCACACAACACACAAGCTCTGTCCCCTTTCTCTGTCCCAGGATTGGGTTTTTTGTTGTTTATTATGCATTGTATTGATGGATGATTTTAGGCCTTATTGATCTGTTTAGCAGTTTGTATGATTGCCTATACACTGTTTTTGTACAGTTGTCTTTCCTGCCCTTCTGCACCTCCCCACCCTCATTTTGAATGTAGTTCATGTGGCCAAACAGACTAAACACAGAAAAAGGTCATTAAACATTTTTTATTTTTATTTTTTGTTTGGGGAAACTACAACAGTGAGCTTTTATTAAATTAGAATTTTGCTTCTGTCCTTTAGGAAATGGTGGATGTGTTTTGATTGATTTCTGTCAGGAATCTGAAAAGTGATCCTTATTTATGCTTTAAAAATATGCTTGAAATGGATGGGATGTTTTTGCTACTCATATAATTTTGATGATGCTGGTTAAATGTTTTGGACTAAAGTCTAAACTACAACTGCTGGTTTTCTGGATAGTTAAATTGTAATGCAGTTTCTCATGCACTATACAAAGTTCATGATCAGCAGCACTTATAGAATATAATACTACAATCTGTATAATCTCAGAACATTAAACCTTTCCTCTCTGTAAGACTTTGTCAAATAAAAAGGTCTGAGATTAAATGTGTTCTTTCCTAAATCTGATTTACAAAAATAAAAATATTTGCAAAAAATATGGAGGACATTTTTTCAAAAGCGAACAGAATTCCTACAACAGTGGTGGATATTTTGTTTGTTTTTTGCTGAAAATTAATAAAAGCTTACAGTTACCCAAACTAAAAAGCAAGAAAATCAAACAGCACAAAGAGAGGAGGATTGCTGGTCCTGTGAAGCGGATGCAACCATTTTTGGGGGGAAAAAAATTCTATTCGCTTTATGTGCAAATTGCAGTCCCTGAAATAATGAGCAAAACATTGTTAAAACATCTAACCTTGTCATTTATTGCTAGTCGTTATCTAATAATATCCAGGTGTAAAGATTGCTGACATGGCAGTAGTGGGATAGCTGCTGACAGTCACCACCGGAGCTCGCTAGCCAAAAGCACGAAAATACAGGCTACTGACCACAGGAGCAGGTGCTTGCTAAACATAATTTTGAATCCCACAGAGGCAGCAGAACCATGACTAAAACATATGAACTCTTATTACATGTAGGTGTAGTGCTACTTGATTAAATAGCAGGGACACACACACGTGAATGTTTATTTTTTTTTCTAAGCCTATTTCACTCCATACATTATTCAACTATAAAACTGATCCAATGTCAAACTGAATTTAAAAATATAAATTCTCCTGTCTGACCATCTTCATCAGGTAATAGATGCTGCTTACAGCTGTCTCCTCCCTTTTTTTTTTTGTTTTGTTTTTTGGTTTGTTTTCTGCATGCCATGTAATAAATATTTATTAAAGTCAGTATTGTATAAGAAAAAATAACAAGGACAATAAACTTAAGTATGTGTAGATTACACAGCTTGCATGTAAATGAAGAAAAAAGGATATGCTCCTTATTTTTAACAAATCCAAAAGAAATAGTAAACTGCAGTGTGCATAAAGTCATAAGATGACAGAAAAAATAAAGAAAATATATAAATTTTCCTGCTCAGAGCTGCAGCGTCAATAAACAAAAAAGGAAAGAATGGAGGGAAAGAATTAATCACTATTCCTTCAACTTGTTATATCCACATTCTTGACGTAAGAGATGAAGGATGTCTATATGTTCTCAAAGTTCCACTGTTTAGCCTTTAAAATGTAGGTTATTCATGGCAATATTGCAAACATGGCAACATAGCAAAATGTATTTATCCATTGATTGCTGTAACATATGCTTTAATATTTGATTTTTTTTTTTTGTTTGTTTATTTCAGTTGCTTTTTCTTTGAGTCTGAGTAAAATTAAGATCATGTGATTCCATTTCCGTCCAGTGGGGAGGGTCGTTTTCTGAGAAGTGTTTCCCAGTAGTACCAATTCAAATTTGGACATATCATTTCCATGAAACATATGTGCTGTAAAATTTTTGTACTCAAATTATGACACTTTGTTATAATTTGTCATTGTTGTAAAATATAACATTAACAAATGAGGACATTTTATATCTAAAGTAAGCATACTGCAGCATGAGAACAACAAAACTTAAAGGAAAATCAAATCAGTTTTGTTTACATAACTTTGTATCGCACACATCTTGGCAGAGGCATTAAGTCACAAGTTAGTAACTCTAATTAGGTAAGTTCACACTTACGTAGTGCAGTGTTGATAACACACTTATAGAAACAACACTGTTGGTTTAGATAGTCTGTGTTGGAGCATTGCTGGACCCAAATGTTGACAAGCTCTGTGGAAGAAAGACTGACTCCAAGCCCTTGCTACCATCATGCCTCTGCACAAGTTAGAGAAGAAAGGCTGAGATGGTTTGGACATGTGCAGCGGAGAGATTGTGAAAATATTAGAAAAAGGATGCTGAAGATGGAGCTGCTTGGCAGGCAGAGAAGAGAGACCACAGAGAAGATTTGTGGATGTAGTGAAGGAGGACATACAGAGGGTTGTGTGACAGAGGAGGATGATAGGAATAGGGGAAGATGGAATCAGGTGATCTACTATGGCGGACCCAAAAGGGAGCAGAAGAGGAAAAATCACTTTATCTGCGAATTAATTACTTAAATAATAAGCAAAATATGGTATAATCACCCTGCCATTTATGGCTAATGCAATATCCAGGTGTAAGCGTTACTTATCTCCGCTAGGTGGCGGTAGTGGGATAGGCTATTCACAGCGCTGTCTTTTGTGTTTGCAGCCACTGTTGGCTGCTGCTCGCCGGCCAAAAAGCACCAAAACACGGGCTTCTCACCATAACATGGACCTTATGAGTCGCGTCGACGCTTTAAATACGTGTCGCTTATACCCGCAAGCAATTCCCAGTGGTGTACTACTATCGTAGTTTTAGAAGCAGAATTTTGTTATTACATAATGCAGAATTACTCTCAAGGATGACTGATTATGGTAGGGTCTGCAGCCACCTACGATTGCGCATCTGGATTTGGTCGAGCCGCTACCACTAGCTAGCGAACAAGCTAGCAGAGAAGGATGTTGTAGTGCTCTCCTCTGCAGTGCACAAAATTCAGTGTCGACAGGATAATTTAGCCAGCTGTCAGTTTGCAGTCCTCACTAGTTAGCTCGTTTAGTAGCTAACGCTTAAAAGGGCCACCGAAGATGTAAATCACCATGCGAACAAAGAGACGGGAAATGGTGAGTATTATTATGAATCCGTACCAGCTGGCGACCCCAGGCTGGTGACTGTATTCCGTTAGCTACCTTAGCTTAGCTACCTTTTCGTTAGCTTTGTTGTGATAGCTTGCAGAGACTCTTGCTGATTTTCTTTGGTTTACCTTTTGGCTAGTTGGCTCTTAGAAACGCTTTTAATAAAAGTGTACTGTGTGCTTGTTTAAACATAACACTACATTTGTCGAGCATCGTCGTTTCACGTTGTGTGTTGTGTGATTGCTGGACTAATAATGTTTACGGGTTACCTTCCAGTGCATGTAGAGCTATCAGTTGTTAGCAACATCAGCAGAACAATTTTTGCAGTGGCTACCCCTCAGTCTCGCAGTACGCAGTAAGCATTGCAATGACTGATATGTTGTGCAACATCAATGGCAGTGCAGTTTACGTATGACTCAGAGATTTAAATCGGAGCCTTTCAGTGACATAAGGCTGCACAACGAGAATTATGAGAACTAACAGGGGACTAACATGACTCTTAGATATCCATTAGGGATGTTCCCTTGTATCCCCCTGGCAAAGTTTTGGTACTGTATGTGGTAGATCAGGTGACCCATAAATGAAACTTTAAGAGGTTGGTCTTCATATTTACTGCAAATGTTTAAGCTTTGTTTTTGAGGAGCCAACAGCAAATAATTCCCACAATTTCCTTTCCGTCCTTCAGGCAGTACCTTTGATGGTCTCCCCCCTCCCTGTCTCCTTCACCCTGGTGGTTCTGCTGTTGGCCAGGTCGCCTGTGTGCCAGACGGGGGACTGCAAAGGCCACAGGCAGGTTTTGAGGGGACCACCTGGCTATGTCACAGATGGAGCAGGAAACTACTCTGTCAATGGGAACTGCGAGTGGCTAATCAAAGGTATAATGTGTGCAGAGAAACTGTTTTTTGATTATTTTGTTTGTTATCTGAGATTATTCAAAGTCCTATTTATCGATATAATTTTTTTTTTTCATATCTTCCAGCTCCCACCAACAGTCATCGCATTGTCTTGAATTTCACCTTCATGGACACAGAGTGTACTTATGACTACCTGTTTGTGTATGATGGGGACTCCTACCAGAGCCCCCTCCTAGCCAGTCTAAGTGGCAACACATTGCCCCAGCCCATTGAAGCAAAGTCTGGCAAGGTAACCAGTGACGATAACACAGATGAAACTCCAACTGAACTCTTGAAACTCCATTAACAATTTAATTTTAATTTAATTTGTGTTGACTGTTAAACTGTCTTTGTTCCAGATGCTTCTTCATCTCTTCAGTGATGCTAATTACAACCTACTGGGTTTCAATGCAACTTACAGCTTCTCTTTGTGCCCTGGAGCATGTGGTGGTCATGGCCGTTGTGATTCCTCTACATCAAAGTGCCACTGTCATCAGGGTTGGGGTGACCCATCCTGTACAACCCCTCTGTGCACCCAAGCTTGTTCTGTGAATGGTCAGTGTGACAAGGTAAGATTAGGAATGGGGAAGATTAAATGAACACACACACGTAAAATGTAGCCATACAGTAACTAATTTTTCAACCTGAATAGGTTATTCATTTGTGTGGTGTGATGAAACTTTTCATATTTGCTTTCATTTACTTATTTGTTTTTCAGAAAGGAGAGCGCTGTCTGTGTAAGCCAGACTTCCTTGGTCAGAGCTGTCAGCTTGGTCTCTATAATGATAGTGGGGCAGGAAAGTGGTGGCTTGTGAGTGAAGGAAATCCCTACACACCTCCCAGGACAGGTTCCGCAGGCGTGTACCTCTCCTCCACAAGAGCCATGTACCTGTTTGGCGGTGAGAGTGACATACTGTTAAATTTTAATAATACAGTTTCAGTGTTGAGAAAACAACTACATTTTTAACACACAAGACAAGTCTCATTTGCTTTGATTCTTTGGCAGATTTAATAAATTGTAGCTTAGAACACATATTATTACCTAACATAACTTCTGCTTTAAGTGTTATATATTAACCAACAGTCATATTGATGTATTTGTTAAAGCTGAATCACCACATTTGAGTCATAACCTTCTATAGTGTCTTGTAGTGTTATCTGATAATTAGTGCCAGTGTTTGAATATTATTTTGCTTATCTTCTTTGCAGGATTTGATCTGAACAGAGCTCTGGGTGACTTGATCAAATACAATTTCACATCCAGCCAGTGGGAAAGCAGGTCTTATGGTCATTCACCTGTAAGTGAGCATACAGGCAAACATACACTGTTTTTACTTCCTCCTGCTATTGCATTTCCTTTGTCATGTTCATGCAAACAAGAGGCCCAGGTACTGTCAGCACTATTAATAAGCTGATCCTCAAAATGCCATGTAAGCAAGAAATCTAGTTTCCTTAATCAGGAAAATGGATTCAAAGAAATCCTCTCCAAGATTTCCACCCAATGACTTGCCAGGCCCCAGGTCATCCTGTGGCAACCTAAGCATCAGGATTTTTTTTTAAAAAGGTGTCTTTTTT